>VKHI01000719.1:0-14846 GCA_015145745.1 Poterioochromonas sp. DS
AAGAACAAGCCTTCTGTGAAGATTAGTCGACCAGGTCAGTCGAATCAGAATAACACGCATCATAAAAAGGAGAGTCACGACAATCATCATGGTAGTGGATCACATCAAAGCCACGGACAGAAGAAACCAAATCGTGCTGGATTTGAAGGAAAGAAATCCGATGGAAAGTTTTTGAATGCTAAATAATCTAAGTTTTCAAAAGAAGAGAGAATAAAATATAAACATTATAATTAAACATTCTTTTTGTAGCATCTATTAACATAACAAAATACTCAATAAAGATTTTTAATATTTTCTCTTTGATTTTTCACTTCACCATTTTGTTCGCTTCTTAGTTTACTTTTCTGGTTACTTCACTTGTTTAATTGGCATTCTCGCCAATGATAGAGAGATTTCCTTCTTTGAGGAATTGCGGTCATAGGTTTTATTTTCGACAGCTAACAAGAGAGAAGGTAGTGGTAGTATATCAGTATGTTGCTTAACGACTTTGATGATACTACAAACGTAGGCCAGAAGTCTGAAGTATGATGTAAAATATATAAATTGTTTACTAGCAGCGGGTTTTCTGAACGATGAGTGACTGGTGAAAAAGCGTTTTTTCTCAAAGAAACAGCTTTATCAGCGAAAGAGACGGGAAAAGGAGATTCAGATGGCCTTTAATCCTGAATTATGTAATTTTACGATTGAGGATATGGCGAATCCATTGAATCGCAAGAAAGGAAATTGTATTTGTGGACAGCCTGCTCAGATCCATCCTCGAGCAGCAATAGCCACTTCACAAAAAGGGATCCCTTCTCTTTCATCGAGCAGGGAAATGGCGCTGGATAGCAGTTCTATTGACTCTTCGAGACTCTCCATGGCAATTTACTTCCTTTACGCTGGAACAAAGGCAGACCGTGATTCAACGACCCAAAATATCATCAATCATGACTTGGAGCCAAGAGGAACTGCTTTCTTCATTAATCCGAGGTTTGCTGTAGCCGCAAGACATTGTTGTTACGACGAGAGCGGGCAGACAAGATTTCCCGTATTCTGGCTTTCCTCGGGTGTTGACGGAAATACCCTCTATTTAAATTTTCCTGTAGAGTTGGTTTTTGAAGATACAGAAAATGACATTGCGGTATTAAAGGTAATTGGTGAAAAGTCTTATACTGGTCAATTCTTCACTATCGCCTCGATTCACGAAGTCCCGAGCCTTGCTCTGGGAGGCGTTTTTGTCAGAGCTGTGTGGGCATCTGTACAGCTGGCCCTAAACTCTTCCGAAGAGAGACCGATCACAGTGGACTTCCAAGAAAAGAAGAAAGTATTACACTATTGTCGAGGCCGAGCGACCCAGACCAGTGAATCGAAAGCTCAAGTAGTCGTTGAACACATAGATTACAGAGACGTGCAAAGCGATATCGCGAAGGATGAACAGTACAATTTAGTGGTGGTTGATGGTGGATTGAGCGGAGGTTCATGTGGATCCCCTTATGTCTGTAAGTGATCTTCATTTTTGGTTTTTCCTTTCTCTTGTTCACTCTCACGACAGTCCCTCATAACTTTCATGTCTTGGCGATGCACTTAGCGTCTAACAATGAAGGTGATTTAAATATAAAGTCCCTAATTGACCTCGCTGTGCGGATCTCGACTAACCGGGTCGAGAGAAAAAGAAAGATGGCAAGTCGTTCTGGACCAAGAAAAGCTGCTTATGTAGACGACGTTAAAGAAGCAAAGAATGAGGAAGATGAACTAACGGAAGCAACTGACTTTACAGAAGCTTATTTCTCGGTGAAAGAAGGTGTGATCCTTTCTAAATGCGCAGCGTTTGTGAAATGGATGAAAGATGAATTGACTGTGGTGTTAAACCCTGACCTCATCTAATTCTCCTGTGCTTTATCGCATTTTACATCATCATCAATTTCTCACCAACTTACCTTGAGATGAGGCTCAAGACAAATAAATGATTTCCGCTTTCATTTACTCCAATCTTTCATTGCCTTTTCCCGATCTTTGTGATTCATGTGATTCATGCTTGTTTACTCTTGAACATAATCGTAAAAACAGTCTTCTTTTCACACCTGCAATGCAATTCACCCAATTGGTATTTACGGGGGTAAACAAATTTTCTATGTTCGTTGAGTTACTTTACGGTCGACCTGAGTCTTTCTAAAAGACACAAGGACCCTTAAAGCAGAACTACGCTCAGAGCTTCCACGATATCTTTTCATTGACAATTTAGCTCCGTCTTGTCAAGGAAAGTGAGGTTATCCTCGTCTTCAATTGACTTGAAGACGTCATTTACAAGAAGTCACTCTCTTTTCCAAGATATTCAAGTTTCGCGAGCCTGAGAATTTCTCTTGACTCTTTTCAACAAATAGGTGACTTCTTTGATAACTTTTGGTGGTTAAATTTGTAAATAGTTTTGATGTTAACTTCTTCGATTCACGTTAACTGTAATAGAATGCAGAAAACATCCAAAGTTCTGGGACAATCTGCATCAATGAGCTGCTTAATACATCTTCGGTCCTCGTTTTCTAGCAGCTTACGCTTTCTTCTTCTTTCTTTAGGCTCAGAAAGAGAGTTGTCGCTATTGCGCAGTCTTGGAACAGTTTTCCGAGTTATTGGTTCCGAATCTCGAAGAAATCTGGCACTTTGCAACGAAAGGCCAAACTTGCATCTAATATTTCAAACGTTTCTTCTTTTGTTTCTTGAAAAACTGTTGAACATGAAGGCTAACGAAAAGTGACATCCTGCAGCAAAATTTTCAACATTCAAAATCTCAATTCGTTGTCGAAAATCCACTTTCTGTCCATCCTCGATTTTTCAGTCTCCAATGAAGGGAAGATCTCTTCCCTCATCTGTTAACTAAACATTTTTAATACTTTGGCGACAAAACCGATGATTCCAATCAAACACTGAGCCATTGGCGTGAAGAGGAAGATCGATGGAAAGGTTCCGATCCAAGCATATCTTTCAGAAATTTGAAGTCGCCTCACTTCTTTCATATCTTTGTGATAGATGAGCATTCTCGCTTTCTCTCATAGAGGACGGGCGTGGCCCAGTGACAACTTACACAGTGGGGGACGTGACAAGTTACCAGATCAAGCCTGAGGCGTGATTGAATCTTCGTTTTGATGAAGCCTATTGACTTTAAGAGGGGAGTCCATTGGAAACATCAAGACTTTGTGCATCTATTAACATAACAAAATCCTCAATAAAGATTTTAAACATTTTCTCTTTGATTTTTCACTTGCTTCACGATTTTGATACTACATATAGCTAGAAGTCTGAAGTATGATGTAAAATATATAAATCGTTTATTTGCAGATTGAAAAACCCGCTGGTTTTCGGGTGGCACTTCTGATTTTACTTCCTGGAGCTCTGCTCTAGGCGTGATTGAATCTTCGTTATGATGAAGTCTATTGACTTTAAGAAGGGAGTCTATTGGAAACATTCAGGACTTTGTGCAAAAAGATAGTTGAAATGTTCAGCACAAATCTTGAACTCGCTTCCAATCTCCTGAATCATAATATCGAAAATTCTTCTTCTAACATCAAGTCTAACACGGGAGATTCTAATGACACAAAGAAATGGAAAAATCCTGTACTTAATTCCATGAAGTCAAGCGGAAATGAGTTCACTTCCAAATCAGAAGACAGTTCCCTTCCAGTCCGCCTGGCAGTCAATGCTTCTTGGGCAGTGAATTGGTTCTTGCTTGGAGCCAAGTTATTTGCAGTAATCGTTTCTTCTTCAAAAGCAGTGACTGCATCTTTGGCTGATTCAGTCGTTGATCTAGCTTCTCAAGCAATTTTATCATTAGCTCAGCGTTATATTGCGAAGCATTCACCCAGCTATCCGGTTGGAAGATCGCGTTTAGAGGCTTTGTCTGTGATTGGATGTGCTTTCATTATGTGTATGGCATCCATTGAAGGTGAGTGAGCTCTCTATTTCCTTTTAACGAGCGATTCGTGAGAGTTTTTATTAGTAATACAGTACTCATGCATTGACTTGTATAACGGTTTGAACGGTGATCTCCCAGAGCTTAATGTGGGGCTCGACCTTTACCTCATTCTAGGCATCGGCATTGGACTGAAGTTCATCTTATGGATCTACTGCTTGCAACTGAATAAGTCAATAGGATCTGACAGTGTGGCTGCTCTGGCCGAGGATCACTTAAATGATGTTTTCAGCAATATCGGTGCGGTTGCGACAGCAGCCATCGCATACAACACTGTAGCTTGGTGGCTCGATCCTGTTGGTGCCATTATGATTTCATTGGTGATCATCTATCGATGGTTGGAGATCATAAACGAGCAGGTGAAGAAGATTGTCGGTCATGCAGCTCCTCGAGAGTTCATTCAGCAGATAGAGCAGTTAGCACTTGAGCATGATCAGAGAATTCAAGTCGATTGTACAAGAGTGTATCACTTTGGCGCTCGATACAATGTTGAGATTGAAATCGTTCTGCCTGGTTATTTGACCATTATTGAGTCCCATGACGTGGCATTGGCATTGCAACAAAAGATCGAGGGTTTAGCGGATGTCGAGAGAGCATTTGTACATGTAAGTGAGACTGAATGAGCTTTTTCATTATTGACTGTTGTTAGGTTGATCATAAGCGTCGAGATGGTTTAGAACATAGAGTGGAAAGAGAGTTGGCTCAGAAGGCTTTGTTAGAGACACAACAGCAAGAGACGTCCTCTTAAGAAACTCAGATCTGTTGAAAGGACTTGCTCAAAGAATTTCACTGTACAGAGAGGTTTTTTCATAGTGTCTATTAATTATTAATCAACATGAAAAAAGACTTAATATTCACTCTTTGACATTTTTCCTATGGTTTTTCACCATTCACTTTCCTTTTTGGTTGATTATGAAATTATTATTATTGATTGTAACTCCATGATAATTATATAATTGAAAATTCCTTAATATTTTCGATTATTATCAAATGAATTGTTTTGGAATTCATTTTCATTTCTAAGAAATCACGCTATTAGCATTTGTTTGAGAATAGAACAGAATACTTTTTATTGAAGGATGATGTTGATCATATTTTAAACGTACTAGAACCTTCCATCCCAAGCAAAAAATATATTTCTCGAAATTTCGATGAATTTCCATTTTTCCTTCTCCTAAATTCACGTTGCACTACACGTGGAAGTTCAAGTGAAGTGAATGAAGGTGTTTGTAGGAATGAAAATGAAAGTCTTTCTAGAAAAGATCCCTCCTAAGATCATAAGACCTGAAAAGATCTTATGACAGTTGTTCCTATCTTAGGAGGACACGCGTTCTGGAAGCTTCTTAAAGGGATGATGATGTTAATCACATTTTAATAGCAACGAACAAACAACAAACAGTACAACAACAACATCTCGTAAGACCGGCGATTTTTACTAAGTAATAACACAATGACTCATATCAATCTTCGTAAGTATATGATGGTTGCCACCTCGATTGCAGCTCTCGTTATCTTCTCAAATACGATGCCTGCAAGTGCTTTACAGTTTTGGAGAAAGAAAGAACAACCTTCCGCAGAGAATAAGCAGGATGCAAATAATGACCAGAAAAGTGGTGATCTATTAGTTTTCCATGACATGATGGATGTATTTGATCCTTTCTACCATTCCTCCTTCTGGGATCATCACCCTTCAACCTTCTTTGACCCTTTCGCACATCATTACCGTTATCACCCTCGACATCAAAGCCTATCACGGCTCTCTCATCATCCTTTTTCTGAATGGTTCTCGGATGATTTTGACCTTCTGACCCCATCCTCATCGAAGGCAGAATCATTAATGAACTCTTACGCATCCTTATTCCACACCGACCTTGTCGAAAAGGAGAATGAATATCGTTTACAAGTCGATTTACCTGGAATTGACACGAAAGACTTGAGCATATCTTTAGAGGAAAATAAGCGCAAAGGTCATGCAATCATGACGATTACTGCTGAGAGGAAAAAGGAGACTACAGAAGAGCAAGAGAAACTCCCTGATCAGCCACGAGAAGCAATTGAAGGGACAAAAGAGTGCAATAAAGAAGCAGCTGAGACTTGTGCGACAAAAACTGAAAAGGGTAATGATGAAGCCGCTGAGAAGAAAAATGTGGATGATGGAAAGAAAGCGAATAAATGGATCAAACAAGAGCGTCTTTATGGAAAGATGGAGCGCCAATTACTGTTACCAGAGAATATTGATTTAAATCAAGTAAAATCTCAATATAGTAATGGAGTATTAACTATTAGTCTTCCAAAACTTCCCTCTTCTCCTTCAACCCCACAAAAACGTCAGATTTCAATCGAAGCGTTGTAACTGTTCTCCTTTTTTCTTTTTTTCTTATGTTCCATTTGATTCTTTTCCCTGACAAATCTTTTTTTTTCACAAAATCTTCTTGATTTCTTGTAACTATAACAATGAAAATTTGTAAATTGTTGTTGATAATCATCTCATCAGTCGGTTCAATGGTAACAATCATCATCGAGTGAAGCATGTGAGTGAGGAGTTGAAGAGCAGAGGATTGGTGACGTGGATCGCCGATGATCGGATTGTGAATGAGATTAATGAGAAGATAATTGATCGCATAGATCATACAGAGTTTCGGTTGGTGTTTGTGACAGAGAACTATGTGAGGAAGGTGAGTTTGGGTGATTAATTCTTCTCATTGATTAATAACGGATACCATATGTATCGTATGAAAGAATTTAAATGACATATTCATAATCGAAATCGCTGCAATGATCCTTCTAAAGTATCTATATTACTGTTAGAAAAGAGGTCAACATGATTATCAAAATTGTTAGAGTGTTGTGAGAGAATAACGACATACGTATCATTGATCACTTTATTCGAAAGATATCACTATCATTTAATCTTTTCTTAAGAATAAATTTTCTAGCTCTACTGCTACATAATCATCGTCATTCGATAACTATTAAATAAGCATTAGAAATGAGAGCAGTTCATGTTCAAGAGATTCCTTACCAACGAGACTTTCTTTGCTGCATTCTTTGCTACAATCTTAGCGTTAGAAGGTGCACAACTATAACCTGCAAGTTCAAGCATTTCTTTATCATTATCACCATCACCAAATGCAGCAACTTCATGGATTCCAATTCCAAGGAAATCACACATACGTTGCAATCCTCCTCCTTTCGTAACAGAAAACTTCAAGATCTCAACAAAGAAGGGATCTATTTGAAAATAGATATAGGAAAGGGATATTTGAGAGGAGGAAGAGATTAGTCAGGGATTCTTATACCTGGTGAACCTCTAAAGATGGTTAAATCTTCTGGTAAAGATGCACGAGCATGTGAAATAATTTCATCGGGGTTGGGAGTTAATCTTAAAATTTTAGCTTGCGGTACTTTACATTTTCTGAAGAAAAGAATTCAAAGGACTTCAGCGGTTTCAACAAGGAAATAATTGCTAGTTTAGATAGTAAGCCTCGTGCTAAAGATGACGATGACAAAATTGTCGAAAATTACTTCTACGTTACGTTCCCAAAAAATGTGGTTTTTAAGAAGTCAGAGTTTAAATCGATTTCACCCATCGAAAAATAAATCCAGAAGAAATAAAGAAATAAAGAAAATAAAAGTTGGTGGCCAAGAATAAATAACTCCCCCTGTGATTTTTCGATTTTCTTAGAAACATGGAGAACAGCGCTTTAGATGGTGCAAATTTTTCTGAGAGATTCAAGCTGTTTGATAGATTCTTTAAGGAAGCATACGACAATAATGTCCAAGTAATTGCATTTTACTCTTATGGGGATGCACTGGCTCATCATGCCACACTTCTGTATTGCAGCGATCAGAAAACTTATAAGGTTGAAATCATCGGAAATGGAGATCAACCAAAATTATTTCTAAGATGCAAGAAGGCCCATTGGTCAGTTAAAACAGGAGAACCTGTGTTCAAAGTCAAAGATGTTAGCGTAAAAGAAGTTTACTTGCATGCTGTGCTGTGTTGTAAGGAGTTTGGTACTTACAATGCTCTTACTAACAGTTGTCAAGACTGGAACAATAAATTTCTCACCATATTCAAGAAAAAGAGAAGAACAATTTGGTCTTGGGTAGCTGCTGGAATCATCGGAGCGATTACAGGTGTAGGAATGTTTTTTCTTGCCCTTCCTGCTATAATGTACTCGAGTTAGAAACTCTTTGTGTTCAATAACTTTAACTTAAAGCGTGGTCTTCTTTACTTACACACGTTTCAGTTCCAACCCACAGTTTTCAAAAATATATAGATCTTGGCGTTATATCTGACAAAATTATACATTTTCCGCAGGTCGTTATATGGACTTGGAAAGGGGGGGGGGGGGGGAATCTTCGCAAAGGACATCCACGATAATTATGGTCATTGCAGATTGATAACTGTTGTATTTTTCTCCTCTTTCTAATATTCAACTTACGTATCTAGTGCGACCAGCTAAAGGTTGTAGACGAATTCGCGTTTAATAGTCAGTCGATAAACGATCGAATTCGCGTTTAATAGTCAGTCGATAAACGATCATCATTCTAAAGTATCTATATTACTGTTAGAAAGAGGTCAACATGATGATCAAAATTGTTAGAGTGTGCAGTGAGATAATAATAATAATAATAATAAGAATACGACCGCATTATCACAATCATAACTCACATCATTGATCATATTATTTGAAAGATGTCGTTATCAATTAATCTTTTCTTAAGAAAAGATTCTCTAACTCTACTGCTACATAATCATCGTCATTCGATAACTATTAAAGAAGCATAAAACGTGGGAGAATTAAATATGAGAAAGCATTATACTTACCAACGAGACTTTCTTTGCGGCATTTTTTGCTACAATCTTTGCGTTAGAAGGTGCACAACTATAACCTGCAAGTTCAAGCATTTCTTTATCATTATCACCATCACCAAATGCAGCAACTTCATGGATTCCAATTCCAAGGAAATCACACATACGTTGCAATCCTCCTCCTTTCGTAACAGAAAACTTCAAGATCTCAACAAAGAAGGGATCTATTTGAAAATAGATATAGGAAAGGGATATTTGAGAGGAGGAAGAGATTAGTCAGGGATTCTTATACCTGGTGAACCTCTAAAGATGGTTAAATCTTCTGGTAAAGATGCACGAGCATGTGAAATAATTTCATCAGGATTAGGAGTTAATATTAAAATTTTAGCTGGTGGTGCTTTACGTATTGGATCTTCATAATTTTCGACCATAATTTGTGCTCTTCCTACAAGTTCTTCATAACGTTTTAAGAGAGTAATATGCTCAGATGACTTTGGAGCAGCGAAAACATCCCCAGTTTCAGCATGATAGTACTACATAAAAGAGGTATAGAGAAGTTAGAGGAAGTCAGAGCTCGTCAGAAAGAGAACTAACCTGTGCAACACAGCCCTTAGAATCGGAAAAGTTCAGAATTTGGTCGACATAGGAAGGTGGTAAAGGATCATGAAAAATCAATTCAGATTGATAAGATCCATCAACTTCATGAAAGAAAGAACCAAAAGCACCATTGTAACAAATGACAGGAGTCTTTTTCTGACTTAATTGCAAAATCTTAAGAATTTGTAAGACAGCAGATATACTCCGTCCTGTCGCAATGGCGATGGTAATCCCAGCGTCATTCACCTTTCTAAGTGTAGAAATAGTTTTCTCACTTAGTTCATGATGACTATTGAGAGTTGTTCCATCTAAATCAATTGCAACAAGTCGAAACATCTTAATGAACTCTTCTTTACTTCGATTCTGAAATTTCTGTGATCCCTGAACTCCCCGAATTCAAACCCCAGTGCCCAGTGCACGAACCAACACTAATATTAAAAACACATAACGAATTAGTCATGGTTATATTCTGAGCATAAGAGCTAGACAAGAACTTTACTCTAGATTCGTTTCCAAAAGGATTGTAATTTTTAATTGTATCTCAAACGGAAAACACATAAAACTGTATACATTCCCGTCGTGTATTCCGAGCTAATTCGCAGTATTGGTTTCGAGAAACTCTTGAGATAGCATATAATATCTGTCAATTTCAAGATATTCTGCTTGATCCGTTAGAGGAGGTCTTGTCACTTGAATTATTCCTAAATTAGATCAAGGGAGAGTTCAACTTTATTTAGAACAAAGCTGATTTCCAATCAAGTATGGTATCTTTGAATAATTTCACAATTATTATTTTTAACTTAAGTTACATGATTTTCGACAGATGCACGGTGATAGAGTGAAATATATTAAATAAGAATTACTCTTTGTTAATTATTTCAACAATTTTGCTTGAGCAATTGCAAACTGAAACGCTTCATCAAATCGAGCAATAATATCATCAATATTTTCTAAACCAATGGAAACACGAAGAAGATGAGATGGAACACCAAATCCATTCGCCCAGTTGAGTTCATCATAATGGGCCATCATCGTGTAAGGTGAGACTAAAGTAAAGTTCGTACCTAGAGATGGCCCCTTGTTAAACTGCAACCTATCATGAAATACCTTCACATCAATCTCTGGTTTCACCTCAAATGAGAGTAAGCAACCATATCCACCCTCATGAGACGTCACACCTTGCAATGAAGTTGTTAACAATTCTTCATATAAACCATCAGGTTGTGAAAAAGTCTTCTCAACCACAGAGAAAGGGATTGCACCACGTTTAGCAAAATTATAGTTCACATCATTTCCTATAAAAAAGGAAAAAATCAGTCGTTACTCGAAGCAAATATTTGATTCTGTACCATTAAGTGATGAATGGAAAGCTTGCTTGACATAAGGATGATTTGATAACCAATGAGCTAAAGTATAACCATTCTTATTCACAATGGAAGATCGAATAAGGAAAGATCTACGAATAATTCAAGACCGAAGAAAGTAAAGTGACGAATTGGAAAGTACTTTAGTGCCAAACCTTGAGTTATACTCTAATGTCTCTGCATCATATTTAGGCAAGTACGGTAAATCATTCTCACTATTTAATTGATACAAGTGCTGGGATAAAGCATCATAACGGATGGCAGAAGTATTAGGATTGAGAATTAAAGATCCTGCCATCAAATTACTCGCACCACTGAAAGTCTTCGTTAAACTACTGACGACAATATCTGCTTGAACATCTATAACATTCATCAGAACGAATTAAATCATCAACAAGGAAAAAAGTAAAGAAACTTGAAACATACTTGGCTTGCTGAAAAGGTTAAGATTAGCAAAGTTTCCAATCGTATCGTCCAGAACTAAAGATACTCCATAGTGTTGCGCCAATGTGGTCAATCTATCGCATTAAAGTGAGGAAAAATAAAAAAGGAAAGAAATAAGGAAATAATTCATGAAAAGAAGTGAAACTAACCTGGCAACATTAGCACAATTGATCAAAGGATTGGTAGGAAGTTCAGAGAAGATAGCAGCAACACGATTCTTAAAAGGTGAAGAAGAAGGTGCATTAGACAACTGATTCGCATCGAGTAATTTCTCTAACTTCTCAAGATCGTCGTCATTTCCATGACCAAAGAAATGCACACCTCCAGCATTCCATTCAGGTCGTAACATGACTTTCAAGGTATCAAGGTAAAGAAAACCGAATACCACGAAGAGGGGAGGTTCACCACCTAATGTACTCAAAGATTGATTGTATGTTTGTTGAATCAATCTAAAAGCTGTGAAAATGGCACCCATTCCGGTGGATGCGAGGAAGATATCTTCGTTCTTCACGGGTGAATAAACAGCAGTCTCGCCTTCAGCTCGATAGTTGATCACCTCAGTGATTCGTTTCTTAATTGGTAAATGGGAGTTCAAATCAAAATCATCATCAAGATGGTAAGGGAGCTTAGCGTGGAGGTCAGTCGTTTCAGCAGAAGGTAAAGGAGTCCAAATCTTCTCAATTGAGGTGAAGGAGAAACCAAACGCCACCTCATTATTAGAGAGAGTCAATAAATTCGTCAATAAAAAGAAGGGCGAGGTATTTTGATCTTTGCTCTTGTTCTGAAGGACAGTCAGAGTAATTGCATCGGTTTGTGCGAGTAGCGTTGCGAGAAGTCTTTCAGCTTGACGACTCGTTAATAGCTCTCCACTATGCTGCCAAAAGCGTTTCGCCTACATTCCATTAATTTATAGATTAGACTACATATTAGAAAATGGAGCATTCATCTCATTTACCTTAAGTGCGGCTTCCTTCCTAAAAATTGCAACAACTTTTGATGAATTAGGAATGGCAAAGAGATGCACTGAATGAGATCCAAATCCAGCCTCTCGCTGATTATCAAACTTTAGAAATGATTCTAAACGTCTTGCGATTGCTAGAGTAGGTAAAATCAGACTATTATAGTCACTATCCCTCTCGATAACTTGCTTATTAGCAAGGGATTGTTTTTCTTGCCCAAACACTTGAATAATCGAGTTAGATCCATCCACTTTCAACCATTGGTAAAGAGTTGTAAACAATAATTGCAATCCTTGTACAGTATTATGGAAACGAAATCTAGGATATCCTGTAACCATATTATTGATGACACCAGGTTTCCCTTCTTCATATCCAACAACATGCTCCCATAAAGGAAGACTTACCGAGACCGCATGTGCATCATAAGCAGGTAAAGGTGTACCCAGGTTTTGTGAAACTTCAATCTCTCTAGCAAAGGCAGACATCTTGCACAATCAATGAATCCTAATGGGAATTAAGATGCTGAGTAAGAACGAAGTAATTTTCTGCGAAATTTTGGGAGATTTCTTTGAATGAAGACCCGTTCTTTTTATGCACTATGTATCGCACGTTTTCAAGAAAATCCATGATTTTTTGTGATATATGAAGAGGAGTCCAGAGATGTAAGGCGTGCCGTTGCCGTAACGGCAACGCCACCCACTCCACCCACCCAAATCGCATGCCCTACGGCAGTGTTGCCGTGCCCCTAACCCTAACCCTAACCTTAACCCTAACCTTTATCTCTAAAATAGATGGACAGGGGTTAGGGTTAGGGTTAAGGTTAGGGTTAAGGCTAGGGTTAGGGCGAGGAGCACGGCGGTCAAACGGCAGGCACACCACCCACCACACCACCCACACTCCACCCGGTGAGGCTCGAAAAGTGCCGTTTCGACAAGAGTCAAATGGAAGAAGATTGTCTAACGAATTTGCTTTCTACTGATCAAGAATTATGGTTTACTTCGTTAGTTCAATTAAGGATTGCAACGATTGCCCATTTTGGTGAGTGATTTTGTTTGTATGAAATATTTTCCAATTTAACTACCCAGTTCAGATGATCCTCAACATAACCCTCTCCCTCTTATTCATCAGAATCTGATCAGGAAACTCAAAAGTTTCCTTCAGCCTTCAGCTAATCCTACTTTTCTATTGGATGCAAGCATCATTTGTGCTACACTTTTAAAGAAGCCAGAGACGCTCTTCACAGAAAAACCTCTCCGAACTCTGATTGTACACCACCTTATTGATGCTTTAACCAATAATGAAGATAAATCCACGATTTATTCGCTTCTTATTGCGTTAAGTGAGGTAGCATCATCGGATCATGATAGAATCTATGAAATGTTCCAAAGAGATATATTGAATCTTCTTCTCACTCATCATACCAAAGCTCAAGGAGATATAGATATCATAAGAGCAATTATGCGACTACTTTCATGTATCTTCTTTGAGCAGTTTGAGCGGAAACTGGGCATACCAACGCCTTTATTCGTGCTTCCTGTCGTGTCAGCTTCCCTCCACTCTCCTGACATACGAACCATGAGTTATGCCGCTTCTACAATATCATGCTTTCTCGAGTACTCAAGCCAACAGGTCACGATTGCTGACGCAACGATCGCACCAACCCTTACACAGTTGATGCTTCATCCAGCAAAAGAGGTTGTAAGACCAGCTTTGAGCGCGGTGGGAAACCTCATGACAGGTGATGACGATCAAACTGAAACGATGATCAACTTTCAAGTAGTCCCAAGCTTGCTTTGGCTGGTAGATTATCCCGATAAAAAAGTGCAGAAAGATGCTCTGTGGACTTTATCCAACATAACGGCAGGGAATCAGCAGCAAATCCAATCAGTCATCGATGCAGGAGTAATTCCAAAGGTAATTCCATTATTAGCGAATTTAGGGAAAGAGACGAAAGAAGAGAAAGATTTATGCATTGAAACAGTTTGGTTATTAGGAAATATCTGTGAAGGTGGTTCATCAGATCAGAAAATATTTCTATTAAATGAAATGTTGTTAGAACGATTCTATCAACTACTAAAACGACATACAGAGATTGAAGATCGAATGATTATTAAAGTTCTTATACATACTATTGAATTTTTAGTAGAGGAAGGATTACAAACAGAGAATGATTCTTGTAGAACATATGTTAAGATGTTTGTAAAAGAGAATCATTTGGTAGAGTTTTTTGAAAATTTAGAACAAACCATTGGATTAATAGATCCTTGGCGTATTTTTGATATTCTTCAAAGCTATAAGAAGGATGAAAATGAGAATTAGAGTTCATAGTTCTTACAAAACACCAGCAGTATAATTTCATGAATTAAAGGAAAAGAAGAAATCGGAAAAAAGTTTTTGAAGATTACAAGAATGTTTTCAATATTTCAAAAGAATAGTAAAAAGAAAAATAAATAAATAAACTATTCTGATGGAAATGAAGATAAGGCTATAATAAGAATAACAATAAGGGTTAGAATATGTCCTTCACAACAGATTGGTTATGATAACCGTTATTCTCTTCTTTTGTTTCTTCTTCGTTGTTCAATACATCAATACAAAAGATGCAATTAAACATACTCCTAAAATGGAGACGGAGATAGCATATCTTCGATCATTTTGTGTTAAATAGTCGCAAGTATCTCCATCGTAGGGAAGGGCCACCAGCCCCGAGAGTGACCCAAACA
>VKHI01000721.1:0-14781 GCA_015145745.1 Poterioochromonas sp. DS
ACTCCTGCTTCATCTAATGATAACAGTTTTTCTTCGGGGATGTACGCGATTTGTACAGATGATAAACTCTTAAAATGGCCGACAAACTTCATGATAACATCTCGAGAGAAAGGATCCCAAGCAATAACTTCAAAGTCAAATCCGCATCCAAATAAAATTTCATTTTGAGGAGCGTATGCAAGAGATTGTATTGCATGATTATGTCCACGCAATTCATAATCAATTATATCTGCAATTCGTAGAAGTCGTTTAGTTTGTGTCTGCCCCACAAGGGTAGACATAGGAGCTGTTGGCCACATAATAACTTTTTTATCGATGCTAGATGAAACAAAATAATGATCTTTGGTTGGATGAGCTTTATCTAATATCATTTCACATATTGACAGGATCTTTGTATCATGTTTCATAATCTGGTACTTTAGCAATCTGGTCTGTGGATCAAAAATTTCAAAGAAATGTTCACTTCCTTCCCCAGGAAATCCAACAATCAAATCTAATAGTGAACAATAATACAATCCATATTGCGGGTATTTGGTTTTTACGAAATGTTGAACATGATAACAGTCATCCCGCTTCGAATTATTCATTGCATTCTCTTTGAACCCAATAGAAGCATCCATAAAGAACAGATAACAATGGGTGGATGAAAAGACAACTTGTTTCAGAGAATCAACATAGCAACAGTCTAATATTTGTCCTTTGCCTTCATCAAAATCCCGTTCAGTAGCTTTCATGTTGTTAAACTCCTTTTCATAATTAGCTTTCTCGTAGTAAGTCGTCTTTTGGATGCCTTGATGATGCAAATGACGTTTTGCTTCACTAACAGGATTTATTCGAGTTAAAAATCGGCCATCTTTGCGATATACACGAACACGTGGAGTCTCTGTATCCATTACAAACAAGGCATTTAAAGTGGGGAAATAACGCAACTTATGAGAAGGAAACAAAGATCCTTTCGCTCCCTCATACTGCAAATAAGTTGAAAATGAGCTTTTAATACTTGGTTTTAATAAAAGGCGTCCTAAACGTAAACAAAAATCAACAAAATCATTGAAAGCAATGACTCCTCGACTATCAACATCCACCGAGTCAAATACAGAAATAATTGAAGTCATTTGAAGATAAAAGCTGGTAGTTTGAGTATAAAGTTGGTTGCCGATATATTTTCTTTCACCTGCCCTCACCATGTTGTTCATATGATTCAATAATGTCAATGCAAAATGTTCAAATTTTACCGCATTGAGATCATTGTCATAGAGATCCGACTCTGCATCGACATCGGTACTAATTGTTCCTTTTCCAGATGTAATTGTACCGAAATCGTGGCGAGTATCAACTGGTTGCTTCTTTTGTAAGAGTAAAAGTTGAGTCTTTATGGATTGCAATGCCGCTTTCTCCAATGATAAAACGAGAGTCGCATGCTGCATTTTGAATTTTAAGAAAGCAAATATCTATCAGAATTTTAGACTCAATTTTAGAAAAAAGATTGCATAATCTATGTTAAATCTCGCAATCCTTTGGTCACAATAAAATGGTTTTGAACCTTTTGAATCGTTTAAACGTTTCACACCGTTTTCCGTCGTTTAGTTCGATGCCTTCATTCTGAAATAAACAAGGTAATTCGAGGAATTCCTTAAATGGGAGACGTTACGGATAATAAGCAAGTACGATTTATTCCTCCTTAGCGGTCTGTCTTTGATTAGAAGTAAATTGAGATGGCGGCGAATGTAACCCTAACAGTCACAGGAAAGCATCAATTAAAGGACGGATTTCAGGAACTTTTCATTTTTCGTGGCCATCGCTTACAATTACGTGGATTTAATTTGGTAGAGTGGCTTGAGGATACTAGAAGAGGCGCAGCAGCCGGTGGTGATCAATACAGTGTTCGATTTCATTTCTATATTAGCTGGGATGTAAAACAAGTGCTCTTGTGGAAGCATGACTTCCAAAGCTTCAATGCGAAACCTCAATTATTAAATCAAGTAAAATTCTCTAATCAACCGAATTATGTTTGTGCCATAGTTCATGTTACAAAAATGAAAGTCTTCCTTGCTGCAGCATTAGATATGTCATTTAAAATCTTTGATCGTCATTTAAATCTCTTAGAATCTATTCACCATGAAGAAAGAGCGATCTTACAGATCGAGTACGACATTCAGAAGGATTTAATCTTTTCCTCCGGAGCAACAGGGATCTCAGTCTGGAAACTGTATCGTAACTTGTCTTTAGATAAATCTCATGTTATGGAGAAACTTTACAGCTTTGATGGATGTGATACGTGGATTACTCACATGATTTACGAGCCGGCCTTCAATCGCATTTATGCTCTCAAAGAAAGATCAGCACAAGTCCTTAGTCTTACCCGACGCTCTGTCATTACAACTTTAGAAAATGTTCATGATGCCCCTATTAATGCAATCTGTTGGTATGAAAGAAATCAATTCTATATTACTGGATGCAGTAGAGGAGAGATCAAATGCTGGACTTCGAACTTCAACTATCGTAAAGCAAATTCAAACGATATCTCTCATGCAACAGCGGCATTTAATCAGTTTTCTCATCACCAGGATGAAAATCTCGATGATGTGGCGCCGGGTGAAGGTTTAAGCAAATCTAGTGGGAATCATTCAGGCGGGAAGAAATTCGCTCTATTACACACCTTCAAAGGTCATACTAAAGCAGTCACTGCTATAAAATTACATCCTGTAAGTGGGTTAGCAATTACTACAAGTTTAGATGGATTTGTAAAGATTTTAAATCTGGAATCATTAAATGAGCTGTTTACCATTCAATGTGATGCTGGTATCATAAACATGAGAATCTTAAACTTAGGCGGGAACCATCATGCATGTTTATTTGCCTTTACGGATGCAACGATTCGATTATGGAAAATCACTTCAGTTTGTGATTTCTTTTCCGTGACATCAGCTAAGATTAATAGCTTTCAAATCTTCGATAACCTCGAAGGAGAGTTAGAATATGATCATCGAACAAATAAACACAATATTAACGCAAGTATATTAAAAGCACAATTTGGTGAATATCGAATACCTGGTTTATTTTCTTCGACCACCGCAGCAGCTACAACGAACACGAATTTAGCAGTAACAAAGACAAATCCAAATGCAGCAGTAAATAATGTCAACTCTGACCACAATAACACCAATAAAGAGAACGGCGAAGATGAAGCAGATGACTTAAATATCGATAAAGGACTCGATCAGATCTTAGCAGAGAAGATTATTGTGACGGAATCTAGTCAGGATTTCCGTGCTTTTACTCACACAGGAGTTTTAATCGGTCGATTAGAACCCGAGCATGTTGTCGACTCCATTATCGCCTATACTGTTAGTGTGCATCAGAAGTTATTGATTTGCTTATGCGAAGGAGATAAAATTCGAGTTCATTGCCTTCGAAGGTTTGGTTTTCCATTGCTCTTTGAAACTTCGTTAAAAGGTCCTCTGGCAAATAAAACGAATGAGAATGATGCAAATGGAACAGGATCTATGAGAGGAACAAATCCTGCCGCTGCAAATAGTGCCGCAAGTGGCAATGCCAGCGACCTCCTTGATCAACTTGCGACATGTATTACACTCATTGATATCCCACCAAGTAATGCAATTCGCTCCCCTCGACACACTGGCAGTTACGACGATCATGATGATAAAAACCATGGAAATGGAGGATTCTATGGATTTGGAGGCGCACCTGCAGTGGGTGGTGGTACAAAGACCGATATTCGTGGAGAAGAAGTTCCTGATTATATGGAATGTTTTTTAGTGGTTGGTTTAAATACAGGAACAATATTATTTCTTGATTTATATAATTCATTAGAAGTAGTTTTATCCTTTCAAGCAATTCATGGAATTATTAGTGATTTAAAATATAGGAAAAGATTTCGTGAATTATTTATGTTTGGTAAAGATTTTACACAAACTTTATCAACCGTACGTGTATTTAAATTACCTGAATTAGATTTATTTTGTTCGATTCAAGAATTAAAGAATGTGTCCTGTTTTAATGTTGCACCTAATTTAAATTATTTTGGTGTTGGTTGTACAACTGGTGTTATACGATTGTTTTGTCATCATATTGAAGATCGATCAGTTACAGAGATTGTTCGATCATCTGAAAATCATGATTATGCAGTAAATGCAATATGCTTTTGTGATGATTTACGAGTGTATGTAACTTGTGGAAAAGATTACACAGTTAACTTTTGGGATTATGAGAAGAGATTAGTAAGATCTGTTGTTTTGAATATGCCTTCATGTGGATTAGTTTTAAACAATCAAATCGGAGATGTAATCATATCTCAAAATCATTATTTACTAACCGTTCCAAGGAGAACTTGGGATGAAGATGATATTTTGAGTACTATGGCGTATGATAATAACGATCAAGGTGTTGTTGGAGAGGGAGAAAGTGTATTAGCGAAGAAATTCGAGAGTACATTCTCAGAGAAGAAGGTGGAACAAGAACATTCTTCCACTATGAAACAGACTGTACCAATGGTCGAGAGATCAGAAACTAACGACAAGAATGATGATGCTACTTCAGTGAGAAATAACGATAGAAGAAGATCCAGTAACGTTACGATGGGAAGTAATAAGTTATCAGCTAATGTAACGGTAGTGAATGATACTTCAAGTGTTATTAGCGCTATTTCTGAAGGAACTTATGAAAATAGCGAAAAGGAAGAATCAAAGAAAGGAATTCCTAACTTCATGCAAAATTCATCACCTCCTCCGAGTAATAACGCGAAGAAACTTTCAATAGCTGAACGTCGAATGTCAAGACGAATTGTTCAACTGGAAAGCAAGAAACGCTTTGCGAATCAAATTAAGAGAAAATCATCCAATTCCTCTGCTCCGATGCCTTTTCTATTTAATCAAAATAAAAATGATGGTGAAATGAGTGCAACAATTGAAGAAGCTACATCAGCTGACGAAGAGGATGATTATACAAAGACTAAACTTCCCGCTGAAAAGAACTTTGATCGCTTTATTGATAGTATGAAAGATTTATTTGAACGTGAAGTTGTATTACCTCATTTACAAGATAAAACATTAGAGGTAATTGGAAAATTAACAAAAGGAACAAAGAAAATTAAAGATTCAACTGCATCTTCTTCAGCCATTATTGCAGCGAAGTATGAAAACTCTTCCATTCAGAGACAATCACTCGAGCATAGTCATCAAACTCATTCCAATCATCAATACCAACCGCAGCCTCCACCTTCTTCTATCCAATCCCTTCCAATGACTATGGAAGAGAATATGCAACTAACTAGTTCACCTCATAAACCAACAAGACCTTCTTCCAGCCACGATCCAAACAGCGGTTCCTATGATACACTTCATCCAAAGTTTTTACTGCATAAGAAGCCACCAGCGAGAGCAATGAAGTTAGAAGATATACAAGAAAAGCTTCAAGAGTATAAATATCGAATAAATCAAGAATCAAATGCACCTGACGCAGAGAAGATAAAAGCTCAGTACGCTCCTTCGACTCGAGTACATGCGAGAAGATTTGCTCAATTTGGATTAAGTCCACGAGCACGGCTAACTTTATTGAATTCTCATGAAGTACCTCCTCCCTCAAGCAGAAATAGTGCCGTAGATACAACAACCTCAAGGAAAGCATCAATCTTCTCATCTGTTGGTATTGATTTCTCTTCACCGACCGAAACAGATAAATTAGTTGAAGCGAATTTAGAGCTTAAACTACAAGAGCAATTAGTCGTTGGTTTAGGCTTAGGGATGAAAGTTTCGAATCAATATAAACTTCAACGAATGAATATGAAGAAGAATGATGCTTTTAGTATCCTTAATCAGAAGATGAAATCTTTATCCAAGTTAACGGAAGAAGATAATAATACTCTTGATGAGAATGGTTTTGATGAGAAAGTATTCCAAAGTAAGAAGCTTGCGAACCCAAGAGTAGGATTTATGGGAAGGAAAATGATGCCTGGAGACCATCAGAATAATATAACAACAACGACAGAAACTGCCTCAACCATTGATTTTGATGATGAAGAAGGATTTGCTGAAATTGAAAATACAACGGAAGTTCAATCCCCACCGAAAGTTGAAGATGTCAAAGATAATAATAATGGAGCAATCCGTGAAGCAAAGGAGATTGTTGAAGAGGCTAAACCTGAATTAAGACATGAAGATTCAAGGAAAAGTGTTCATGAAGTGAATTATAATCGTAGGAAACCTCTTTTACCTGTGTCATTCAATCCTAAAGATATCAAATAAATTAATAGTTTATTAATAAAACCTTTTTGTTTCTCTCTTATTTATTGTGTGTGTGTCTGTATTTTTGTGTGTTAGTTAATTGTTATTCTATTCAAAGATTGAATCAAATTTAATTAAAAATCAAACAAAACCTCAGCTTCTGTTGATCTTATGTGATAGGGATATTTTAATGATTGGCAAGTTGATGGGAACGAAAATAGCAGATACGATCGCTTTTACTAGAGATAATAATACATTTTACCGATTGCTATCAAGTTATGACTCTTTATTGCTGGAATTATACAAAGCGACAAGTAGCTTCGTTGAGGAAATAGTGGTCGGATGACTATCTCCTAATACTTGTTTACTTCTTGTCAAGCAATCAATCAGAAGCAGAATAGCTTCATTTAATTTCCCTTGATTACAATATAAGCATGCCAAATTATTCATTGATGCAAGCGTATCAGCATGATCTTCTCCAAGAGTAGCTTTCCTAATCTCTAAACATTCAACATATAGTGGTTCAGCTTCTTCATTTTTTCCTTCATTGTAATATAGCGAAGCAAGATTAGTCATCGCTGCTAATGTATCTCGATGTGATAGACCTAATGCTGCTTTACTTCGTTCATAACATTCTGTAAGTACTGTGATTGCTCTTTCAACATCTCCTTTCCCATAATACAAAGTAGCAAGGTTGTTCATAGTCTTTAAAGTACTCTGATGACTCTCACCTAATGTTGACTTTCTTCCTTCAACACATAATCGAATCATCGCTTCTGCTTCATCATATTTACCAATTCTTTCATACAGACTTGCAAGATTTTCTTCTATTGTTAAAGTATCATCATGCCATTCTCCTAAAGACCTTCGTGCTATCTGGAAACTTCGTTGTAGATATTCTTCTGCCTTTGTAAAGTTTCCTTGACGTTTATAGAGTGCACCAAGGTCAGTAATTGTTGTGAGAGTATCTCGATGTTCATCTCCAAGTACTCTAGACCTTCGCTCGAAGCATTCAACGAAGAGAGATTCTGCCTCATCATACTTTCCTTGACTTCTGAATAAAGAAGCTAAATTATTCATCGAATTCAAAGTGTTGGGATGATCTTCTCCGAGTTTTATACGTCTTATAGCAAGACAGCTCTCATAAAGGGGAAAGGCTTTATCATAAAGACCTTGTTCGTGATAAGATCGACCAAGATTATTCATCAAACTTAACGTCTTCGGATGATTCTCACCTAATGAACTTGTAAGAATCGCTAAATAGTTTGTGTAATGTAATTCAGCTTCTTTATACTTTCCCAAGTGTTGATACACAGTTGCAAGGTTGTTGATAGAGTCAGCTGTCAGAGGATGCATCTCACCCAAGACCTGCTTCCTTCCTTTCACACAAATTTCAAATAATTTCTCCGCTTCTAGGTATCTACTTTGTGCGTCATAGAGAATACCTAAACTATCCATGGAACGTAATGTATCCGGATGATTTTCGCCTAAATTACTTCTGTTTCGTTCAAGACATTTAGTTAAGAGTTGCTCTGCTTCATCAAACTTCCCCCGCTCTCGATAATGCTGTGCTAAATTGTAAATGGAAGATAATGAATCCGGATGAGAATCACCTAAACAGCTAATCATACGATTCATATTTTCTACTAAGAGTGGTTCAGCTCGATCAAATTTCCCTTGATTAGAGTAAAGGTTAGCAAGATTATTAATAGATATTAAAGTATCCGGATGATTATCGCCTAGTTTCTCTTTTCTTTTCTCATAACTACCACGAAATAATCTTTCTGCTTCCTCAAAATTACCCAAACTATGATATACAGAAGCTAGATTATCAATTAATGTTAAAGTTTTCTCATGATCTTCACCATAGGAAGTTCTACTAATCATAACACAATCCTCATATAATGGCCGAGCTTGATCAAACTTTCCTTGCTGATAATAAACTAATGCTAAATTACCCGTTGGCTCTAAAAATATGGGATTTAAGTTCCCAAGTAATTCCCTTAAATGTAAACTTTTGAGTAAGAAGGTTTCTGCTTTGTCATAAGCTCCTTGACATTGATAAAGAAAACCTAAATTGTTATTAATCGTTTTAATCATAAAAGGATGAACAATTTTTAATGATTTAAATCCATCTAAGCATTCTAAATAAAGAGGTTCCGCTAAATCATATTTTGCTTGACTTGAATAAAGGTTTGCAAGTTGATGTTTTAATTCGAAGATCTTTTCTTCGTTAGTTTCTTTCTCAATCTCTTCCAATACTACCGAGATTACCCAACCTCTTAGTTGTTCAAATACCATAGCGTTTAGCTTCTTAAATCCTACAATGTTTGCAACTTCAAAAATTCGACTACGATCTTCTTCTTTCTCGCATTCACTTCTTTCAGCATCAACTACAGCCAGCATATTGTTAATTTCAACAATACCTCCTTTGCGAATGGATTCTAAAAATAAGTCCTTATTAAATCTGTTCATTGCTACCTCGAATTTAGATTTTGTCGCGGCGGTACAGTAGAGTTCAAAGATACACCACGCTCTTCTGAGTGGCAATGGGTCATTCCAAGGCGCTAACACCATTACTGTCCGTCCAAATTGTTTAATAGCAGACTTAAAGATCTTATCCCACCAGTTAAAGTCTTTCCTGCTTAGATCGTGCTGGTTAACACTAAAAACATCAAACCAGATCACTGTTTGATCTCTCTTCTCTTTATCATCTCCAAAATGCTCGTAAAGAGCATCAACTACATCAAGAAACTTGAATTTCCAGGCGTGAGAAATAAAAACAGTTGCTACCTCGGCGAATCCTGGATGATTTTCACTTTTGAGCCAATCACAATATGATGATTGAACTTCTTTAGTAATTGGTTTAACAATATCCCTGCAAACATCCTCAGTGCTTAAACCTTCTAATTTCTCACGACCATTACATAAATCAAGGAATTGATCAAGGAAAGAGAGGCGAATACCATGAAGAGGTAAAGCACTCGCCATTCCAATATTTACAAGATGTCAAAGATCTTTTCGTCTCTCGTAGTATAACGTAAAATAAAGAAATAGCGTAAATTTACGATCGTACGCTTGATGGACCACAAGACATAGACAATAATGCTGTTGCTTGTAGTACTGTCATTTCTATGCTTTGCCTCTGCATATGAAAATAATTCATCTCGAACTTCTGTCTATGCAATATATTTTCCACAGTTTCATGAAGATCCTCTCAATAACGAAATCTGGGGGAAGGGATACAGTGATTGGAATAATTTAAAAGCTGCACCACTACTAAATCGTGATAATCGACCAGTTATTCGTCCACATCCTGATATTGGTTATTATGATCTTTCAACTTTTGAAGCAAGAAAGAAACAAGCAACCATAGCAAAGAAATATGGTGTAGATGGTTTCATCTATTATCATTATTGGTTTTATCATCATACAAACTTAAAAGTATTATCAAAACCATTAGAAAATATGTTAAAAGATGGTGAACCTAATTTACCATTTGCATTTAGTTGGGCAGCGCATAATTGGCTTTGTAAATGGGTTGGTAATGGTGCAACCATTCAACCTAAAGATGGTAAATATTATCAGAAAAATGTAAATAATCCGGAATTGTTATATGAGCAATTATGTCCAATTGAGAATGATACAGCTATTGCTGAACATTATCAATATTTAAGACAATTCTTTCATCATAAAAATTATATTAAAGTGAATGGTAAACCATTATTTGAATTCTTTCGTTTTACTGATACACCACAATGTTTATATATTGTACCTAAATTACAAGAATTAGCCATCAAAGATGGATTTCCTGGTTTACATATTATTGGTGGTGAATATACGATGGCTGATCATGAGATATTAAGTCCTTCATGGTCAACAATGGAACCAAATCGTCAAGAAGATAAAACGATTTATTCAGGTTCCTTTTATTTCCCTGTTCATATACGTAATAATGAAGTGAATTATCAAGAACCTGGGAAGGTTCCTTCGAAATGTTTATTCAATAAAGAAGAAATTTGGAAAAGAAATCATCGTCCTCATTATATTGGTGTTATTACAGCTTTTGATAGTACACCAAGAAGATCAATTAATAATGCTACATTAATTGTAAGGAAAGCTCCTCATTTAACGTCGGTACAATCCTTTGAAATTGATATTTTAAATTCTCTCTTCTATGATCAATGTTGTTTTTCACCTGAGGTTAGAGATAAAGGAGGGAAGTTCATAACTATTTTAGCTTGGAATGAATGGGGTGAAGGTATGGTTTTAGAACCTTCAGAACAGGACGGGTATGCTTATTTACATGCTGTGAAAAAGATGAAAAAGAAAATGGAGCATATTGGATGTGATGCAAAGCGATTAGAGCATTTTTACAAAGAAATGAATCATGAAAACAAGTGATCGATATCTTCTCCTTTCTTTATCTTCTTCTTCCATCATCGAATATTTTTTTGTTTTAAAATACCCTTGCTATCATGTTGTGATGGATATGTTTTTCAAATTTTGTCCTGTTGAAATAACTGTGTTTGGGAGTATACGCAAGATTTAATTGATACTAACCTAGTTATGGAAATGTTGGGGGTGGGTTGGGAAGAAGGAGAGCAACGATCATATTATACTTATAAAATGTTCATTAAAAAGGCCAAGGGATGAAATGCGTTGAAAATACAACACCCATAACAAGAAATCCAACCAGAAGAGGAGCGAGTAAACCCCACACTGGCCAGAAGGTAACGATCAAACTAATAAACCACACGACACTTGCACCAGTGGCGATAGGTATCATATTTGGACAATATACTTCCCACGGAATATGATTCTTCATGATTACTGGTAGCCAAAACCCTAGGTAAAGAAAGATACTAATGATTACTGTAAGCGAAACGATAGATAAATTAAAAGCCCATCTAAAATGGCAATATGATCAGTCAAGGTTTAGATGGGGGTGAGTATGAGTGAATAAATCTTACCTATTGATTTTATCTGACATAAGTAACACAAAGAAGTCTGTATAATGAATAATAAGAGCACTAATTCCAATCCAAAATAGACCATGTAATTTAGCAACTAATTTCTCTATCCTTTCAGCTTTATCTTTCTTATTGATCCTTTCTTGGTCATCAACAGCTTCAGATGTAGCAACTTTCCGATGCCTACTAGTCATTTCTGCCTATAATTATTGTAATTCTTTGAGAATAGTCGAGAAAGTTGAACAAATGAATCAATAAAACAGAATTTTGTGCTTCTGCAAAATTGAGTATTTGGGTATTTGGGTATCTATGAGTTTGTGTGATAAGGTAAAGATGTTTTTCAGGTCTTTGATCACTTCATTCATCTTTCATCCACGACGAACACTTTCTTCATTGAATATGGTAGACTCTGCTCGTTCCTACATTCAAGAGTACTTGAGTCTTACTGTTGAGCCGAGTCTGAGAAACTTCGACCCTGAGAAGTCTTACTACTTCTATCTCGGCAATGAAGCGGCTGATGCTGATAGTATTATATCCTCATTGACTTGGGCTAGCATTTCTCAACATGTACGAAATCCATCTTCTAATAGTGTACATATTCCTTTAATTTCAGTTCCTCGAGAAGAATATCAGCTTCGACCAGAAACAAAGCTTCTTTTAGATCAACAAGCAATAAATATCCTCTCAATACCAAGTTTGTATGATATCCCCTCAAATCCCTCTTTACATCAGAGCCTTCTAGATAATACTTCCAAGATTAACTTTGTATTACTCGATCATAACCTTTTATCTGAGAAATTTCACACTGTCTTTCCCAATAATCATCCTATTAACATCATACAGATACTCGATCATCATCAAGATTATGGGAATTACTTAGAACAATGCCAAGGAGATAAACGAGTAATTGCTTTTGATGCAGAGAGTAAGGCGGCTTTGGTTGCTTCTACTTGTACTATCATCGAAGAGAAACTACAGGATGTGCTCAGATCAGAGAATGCACTGTTACAAGAGAAGCTACTCCAAGAAGTTCAACACTTACTATTAGGAGTAATATTAATTGATTCATTGAATATGAGCCCTAAAGCTGGGAAAGGAACACCACGCGATGAGAAAGCGATTGAGCATCTTCTTACTCAACGATCTTATACACAAGAACAAAGAGAAGAACTCTTTCAACTTCTTATCTCCGCTAAAAATAGTAAAACTTTTTGGAATGAAATCTCTTTCATTAATTGTTTAAGATTTGATTATAAATTATTCCTAAATGATCTCAAGACAAAACGTGTTGGCTATTCTTCTGTTCTTCTTCCCATTAACGAGTTTTTGAATAAACTTCAATCACCTCTACCTCATCAACCAATTGAACAATTAGAATATTTTTACTCGAGTCAAGGTGAAAACCTTGATCTATTAGTCATTCTTTCATTTTACGAAGGAAGGAGAGAGATTTTAATACTTTCTAAAAACTACGAGCAATTACAACGATTAAAGGAATCACTACTCGGTCAACCTGAATTACGATTAGAAGAATTTCAACTAACGGATGAAGTCCATCAAATCTTTCAAGATAATAAGTATTTAAGCTTTGCCTTTCACCAAGGAAATGTTGTATTCTCAAGGAAACAAATTGCTCCAATTATTTCTTCTCTCTTCCAATAAGTAACTAACAAATCTTCTGCTATCGATACCTTTTTATCTTCTTTAATTATTATCTCAACGCCTCGTCGAGTCAAAGATCAGCGATTAATCATTTGTCCGCGATAAGCAGGCTATAGGTTCCACCATAGAAGAGAAAGGACACTACCACACTCAACGCCATTCCTTCTCCCAGTGAAATACCACCTTGCAAAAACAACAGATTCATATAGATAATCAGAATAAGGGCCCCAAAACAGAAAAAGGTCACTCCAAAACTAAAAAGAAGCTTAGTAGTCGTCGGTGCAAGTGAACCAAGTTGATAATCACCCGCTATAGGATGACCTCGGCAATAATCAGAAAGCAGACGATAATTATTGTAAATACAAACCAACAGAAACAAGAAAACTGCTAGTTCTACTGGATAGAAAGGAATCACGGCATACTGTGCCGAACGAATTGGGAAAGTTGACAGATTATCACTGAGTACAGCTATTAGTGTAAACCCTAGTGGTGCCATCAAATGAATTACAACTGAAACAATTCCAAAGAAAATGTGACTTCCTCTGGGTGGATCACCATATTTCAGCCATAATAATGAAAACAAATAAGAAAATGAAAAGAATATCCAAAGTGGAAGAGTCGTTTGCCAGTAGTGAAGTATATGGGCCGTAGAAAGCTTAATCTCAAGCATTATCAAAGCCCCGCCGATGCCTAATATCGGTAATAGTAGGAAGGTATAGGGTAGGTATCGATCCCAAAGGAGAGGAGCATCTAATGGGCGATGATGACTTGGGAGGATATAGGTGATATCTTTTAAGCAATTCAAAAGAATTAAAACAAATATACAAATCAGGTAGAGATAAATGCAAGCAAAACCAAGATGATTTAGCCATGTTAAACTTGATGAATTATTTTCAATGTCTGAGAAAAGGTACATTGCAGCTGCGTGCATCGTTATGCTCACTACAAAACAAATACCTTCATAGTGATAATTGGCATAAAAGGATTTCACGATATCCTCAATCTTCTTCAACCATGGCGGCCACGAGGTATGCCACCTCCAAAGAAGATTATACTGACGAAAGACTGTCATAAACCTATTTCTTACGGCATCAGGATCGTTAAGATTAACGCGGTAATGGATTTTAGGAATGAGAGAAAATATGATTTCAGATTTCAGTTTTTCATCGCCCTCGCCTACACTGTCATCATCTAATTGATATTTGGAACACCAATCGTGATAATGTTGTGGAAGTCGTTCCCTTTCAAGGCAAATCTTCAAAGGCCAGGTCTGATACTGGATCCAAGCAGAATTGATATAGATGCGAAAGGCTGTGATATCAGCGAACTCTCTTTTCTCTGAAGTCAAATTAGGTGCTATATTCCTAAAATATTCATCAGTAGTGTAGAAGCTTAACTCAGATGTAAGCCATAATAAAGAATGATCAGCAATCTCTTTCCATTGTTTACAGATTGTACTAAAATGCAAAATTCCACGAAAGTCTTTCGCACAAAAGTATAAGATATAATGAAGGATTTCTGAAGGTAATGAATCAATTAAACAACTCGCCTCATTCCTTCGTCGAGAGGGATGGAAAAGGCGAACAAACATACTGTATCCTAACAAGTCATTGAAATCGCTATCGCTTGTATCGCGAGCTGTCAAAAAGGATTCTCATTCTTCTCATGATCTTCACCATTCCTAGTATATCATGCTCAACTCTCCCACAATCAACCATCCTTTACAAGGGAGACCGATCATAAATTACCCATCCTAATTAAAAGACAACAAACGCTCGTGTTTAGCATTTGAAGTTGTGAGTTATCATCGAAGCAATGGATGGTCTAAATATAATACGAGACGGCATTAGTCAAGATGAAGCGCTTTCATTAATGAACCGCATGGCTGAACTGAATTGGAGTGA
>VKHI01000722.1:0-14776 GCA_015145745.1 Poterioochromonas sp. DS
CAAGATATTTTGCTGTTGAGTTCGCTGGTGAAGAATAAATGCGGACGTTATTGGAGATTGATTGTAAAGGGATTGAATATTTTTAGTATCTTTCTCAAGTACTCAGAAAAGTTAGTATTGTTCGAATTTGCAGAATGTTGAAAACTTTCGAATGTTTGTTCCGTGAGGATTTGCAAGAATCTCATCGATGCTTTACTATATGGTATTTATGATCTTAGGAAATTATGAGAAACTTTTAACATGCAAATTTAAAGAATATGATCTTACACCACTCAAAAATATCCTTGTATATATTGAAATAGCTTTATATATCCGGGGGAAAAAACGCTAGGAACTATTTGAAATACTATTCATTCGCAACTTTCTTCAGATTCTACCTCAAAGGTAATGGTTGAACACTTTGCGACAATTATGTTTGTTCATTGGCCTTGCTCTTTTTGTACCGGAACACTGTGGGTTGTTGAAGATACAACCATTCAATCTCAAAAGAAGAAGAACACACAAGTAAATCCACGTAACAGCTTTATGTTAGGTTTTAATCTAGAAAGAAGTACTGTATGTGATAGAAGTGTTTTCATAATATTTGATAATCTTTGGAGAGTCGATACAATATTCCTGCCGTAAAACTTGAAATATATACGTATACCGAAATACTGCAAGAACCTAAATTATTCATATACATGAAGTAAAAGACCGCATTCATACGTAGAAAAAGAAAAGCTTGAGGAACAAAAATACTTCGGGACGAAGTTAAGAATTAACGGAAAGGAAGTAAATAAAAGGCTCTGACAATCATTTTTGATCTCTTCTTCTCTTCAAAAGCACATACAACATGATCCCTATCAACAAATATCCCCCAAGTACTCCCACCACTATCCCTACCACCGTCCCTCTAGACAGATTATCTTCATCCTTCGAACTTGAAGACGAAGAAGAAAACACAATCACTGAGTCCAGAGATCTCACCTCACTACTCGAGGCATTCAACAGCTGAGTCGCATTACGAACTACTGCCAAGTTACGTAACACACTCTCGAACTCACCTACCTCGATCGCCTGTCGAACCTTCGTCGTCTTCAGCACCGCCAACTCAGACGATGTATAGCCTGCATGATATGACATCTCATAGCTGGATAAGAAGCCGATGTCATAGATGTAGGAGGGTTGACCAGACACTGACATTGATACCCTTGCGATGAGACCTCGTCTCACTGATTGAGGAGATGACTGACCCACCAACACTGTTGATGTTATTGCAGTTGATTGAGCATTGTCCGAGATGTTCTGGAAAGCTGACACTAATGTCTCCAAGCTCACTTGATTGAAAGTTTGACCATTGACAAACTTCACTCGAGACGTAACACTCACCTGCACCACGTCATCGTTCTTGACTGTCGGTTCACTTGATGGCGAAGCAGAGGGTGTTAAAGTGGGATTAACCCTGGTCGGGTTGAGGGTAGGATAGAAGGAAGGAACTGTGGTAGGAATCTCACTCGAGCTTCTGGTCGGGCTTGAAGTTGGTGCATGTGTTGGTGATTCACTAGGTACCTGAGTCTTGATAGTTGGGGACTCACTCGGCTGAGCAGTCGGAACCTAACTCAGAAACATTGTCGGAGTTGGAGTAGTTGTCGGGGAAGCCGTTGGATTTACATACAACGGTGCAACTTTTACATATTTCTTCATTCCTATAACCGTTCTACTGTTCAGCTTATCCAACCAGATGCCTCGAGGGGTATTCAATCCTGTTACAAAAGTAATCACAGCCTTCATCGCGTAATCCACAACTTTCACTTCCGAGGTTTCCACCAGGTAAATATTTCCCATTGTGTCTCCTTTCACGTCCGTAGGAAGGGAGAAGAATGCATTTGTACCCACAAATCCATCCGCAGTATTTGAATATGGTCCACCTCCAGCATATGTGTTAATGATACCATTCACGATGTATCGAATTCGATAGTTGCTAAAGTCTGCGATGAAGATCACTCCATTGGTGTCGATGTATACTCCTCGAGGATAACTGAGCTGCGTATTGGTCGAGGCAGCTGGTCCACCATCACCATTGAAACCATATCCTCCACCTCCAGCTACTGTACTAATGATGTTGGTGCTCAAGTCGATTTTGCGTACCAGGTGACTTCCGTACTCTGAGATATATAAAGAGTTATCTGAATTCAGCCATAAGCCACTTGGTTGGTTGACCTGTGCGGATGTTGCTGGACCTCCATTGCCTGCTGTTCCTTCAGTCCCGGTTCCTGCCAAAATAGACACTATGCCACTTGCTCGTTCGTACTTCCAAATATGGTAGTTATCCGAGATGTAAAGGAAGGTTGAGTCGCCGGCGATTCCCCATGGTTTGTACAGTGCCACCGAAGTGAAAGCTCCTCCCGCATTCGATTTGGATGAGGTACCTGTGCCTCCGATGGTAGTGATGATACCATTGGTATCAACTCTACGTATCACAGAGGCTCCACCGTCCGCGAAGAAAGTAACTCCATTGCTATCGACCCAGGTTCCACTAATTTGATTCAGATTGGCGAATGCCGCAGGCCCATTATCTCCCGAATTTCCTTGGGTTCCTGTACCAGCGAAGATTGTTGCTGTATATTGACCCTGTACAGGCTTAGAAATGAATGCCAGGAGTGCAAGAACAATCAAAATACATGAAAACATTTTGTTGATGGCTTGAGTTTAGATCTAAGACGACACGGAACAGGGGAACAAGCAAAAATGGTAAGGAAGTCATTCAAATTCAGGTAGACTCACCTTGTCTTCAATAACCTTTTGTTAAGAAAGCTGTTGTTTAGATAATTATTTATGTTCCAATTCTTCTGCTCCACACAAAAATAAATTGGTTCCCTTTCTCATTGTCTCTAAGATCCACCTCCTTGGTATCACTGTCGACCTCTCACTCTCCTAAATTTCAATAAATTTTGGAAATTTTTTTTTCGATAACCAGTCGAATTTTCCCCAGACAAAAGGACCCTATAAAACAGCGCAATTCACTCATGTTCAAAGCAAACACTGTCAAATTTAAATTTACACTTCCGGACTTTCCAAAAGAAAATTTCAAGGGAAGATCGTTCAATCGTATTTTTTTTTCTTTTCGTTTTTTCGTTGACTGTCTTCGCGACTATTCTTTTTGTTACGATATTGGACGTCGGAGCAGAGGTTATTCCTCATTGATTGAATTAAAGGGAGAACAAACAGAAGAAAATTTAGTCATTTAGTCCATATAAATTATCTCATTCGACAATTTTTAAAGAAAGCACAGAAGAATCGGGGAAATCCTGGTGCATGTTTTAAAACAATTCAATCAACAAAAATAAATGAATCAAATACCGAATGAATTATATCACATAATACTATCTTATTATACCAATACATGCGATCAAATATTATTCTTACGAGGTATCTCTAAATCTTGGAAAGAGATTGCAGAACATTCTTTGTTATGGTTAGAATGTCCTTTACAATTCTCATCACCTTTCCACTACATTCTTCCATCAAGAAGGACACAGACCTTGACATTACCCTTACATAGTGATTATAGATCAAGTCTACAGAATCGATTTGGAACAATAATGATTGATCGAGGCAATCAGAGCAATGTATCACTCAATCCATTAGATCCTTCACACAATAAACATAACCATGCCCATGATATAGCAGAATATTTCGTAAGAGTTTATACCTTCTACCACAAGAATTGGTGGAAATATCATCGATTAGCATCAAAATTAAGAGTTTATTATGATAACATTTGTTTATACCTCCCAACCTATATGACCTGTATTAAGATGATAGGAACATTATTATTAGCTTTATCATCCTATTTCCTAATGTATTTATCAATTGAATCAGTAAATAATTGGGAAACCATAATAGGATTTATTTTCATATTTCTGTATTTATTATTCTATTTAATAGCAATTATATTATATATATGTAAGAAAACAATATCTAATTATCTATATTATAAAACACAAGATAATACCAATGATTTTAATTTTTATATTAATATTGAACCAATTATTGAACATATTATCCTCGTTTTAATTATTATAGAATTAATAATAGGATTATTATTAATTTATTTTAAATTAATTCATATGAATAATAATCGTAATAACAATAATATGCACTTTTTATGGAGTTACACAACAATACCATTATGGATATTTCCGACAATTATGATTACTATAATGATGAATGAATTAAAGAAAGGAGGTGAACACAATCAAGCCAATGTTCTAATTACAATATTTCTTGGTTATTTCCTTTATTCCATTGCTTTGACTGCTTTATTGTTTGCTGTTCATTATGATAATCCTTCTATCCTACCTTCCTTAGGAGTTGCATTGATACCTGTATTTCCTCTAGTTTTAGTTGAGATGGTATGGATCGTAAAGGATTCCTATAAAGCGATGTCTGAGACTATATATTGGATTGATCGAGAACTTCTATTTCGAGATCCAGATATTTCTCCTTGTTGGTGGTTTTTCACTCGAACGTTTCCGAACATGTTTGTAGCTTTCTCTGATTCCTATCATTATGGTAGAAGAGCATTGAAGAGGTTATGGAACGTTTTATTTCGTGTATTTGCAATGTTTGTTGTGATTTGTTTGATAGTTCTTGTCTATATTCCTAACGGTTTAGAGAATGTAGCATTAACCTTCAACCAATCAAATCTTCCATCGGTGGCAGGATTGATATTGATGGAAGCTGTAATTTTACAATCTGCATGGTTACCAGACATGAAAGATATGTAATTATGAAAGACATTGATTAGAGAGTAGATATTGTAAAGGTTTAGAAAATAGAAACAAACGAAATGTAAAAAGAATATTAAGAAAGTTGTTATGTTTAGTGTTCGTTTTTTTCAGATAGGGGCAAGATTACATTGAGGTTCCAGCTCACTTTATCTGTCAAAAGGAGGAAAGCCTTTATACTGAATCGAACACTTGACCTCTCATACTTTTTTCTTTCTTCGAATCTTTAATTGAACTTGTCTTGATAATTTATTCTCTCTTCTTCTTGAATTTTATCAAATTCTCTTAAAGTAGATTAGATTATTAGGGGATTCTAATGAAAAGAAATTCTGTTGTAAGAAAAATAAAATTAATGAAATCTCAATACTATAAAGTAGAAACAAAATGGCAAAAAATAATTATCACAAAAGAAGAAAACACTTAGTTGCTATTGCCCCAAAAGAAAATAATCGCGAAGATTCAGCTTTATTGTGGAGAAAACAAAACAAAAAGATCACTTCAATAATGTGCCGCTACCATTACATAACTTCCCTTCACTCTTCAACCTCTCTCGTTCTCTTTGAAAGAATCCACGCCAATGAGCACTGCTCAGCACTACAGCTTCGTCTAACTCCACTGCCACGAAATTATAGATAGTCTCCAAGGTGGCTGATTGATTGCTATGCAGCATCGCTGCTCCATACTCCCTCCGAAACTCATTATCAACTTCCTTTGCATGTTGATGCAAAAAGCGAACATGATTGCGAACCATAGGAACTTGAAGATGGATACTCTGGTAATAGTCGATAAAGTTGTAAGTCCAAGTGTCTCGATTACAAAACGAAAATCCAGCTGCATGAACATCATAATACACTAAGTAAGCCAAATGAAGATAACCCATGTGAGATTGTTGATTCCTTTCAGTTGTCTCATCCGTTACAGGCGAGCAATCAATCTTCATGATGTCACAGAGAAAGAGAGAGGTCACTGACTTGTTACTAGCTTTCATTCCATCATAATCTACTATCACTAGACTATCTTTCCCAAACACACTCTTATAACGGTTCGCCAAGGCTAAAGTATTCAATTCAGTGTTGTTTTTACCATAGTCAAAGAAATGATATAAATAACGTGAGAAAGAGGACATGTACCTCAGTTTAGTGGAATTATTTACAAATGGAGGAGTTCGAGAACATTGACCAAAAAATGAATATAAGCGAGATAACCATTCGCGATAGAAAATAATCACTTTGAATTCTATCTCTACATCAGATGCTACCACAGACAATATTACATCCTTCAACATTGTGATTTGTGAATGCTTTAATACAGAAAACCTCTCAGCAGAAAGCACGACAGACGAATTCTGATGGAAACATTTCTGTGTTGCATGAAGGATTGAAGGTGTCACTTCATTCTTCTCTATGAGATCTAAAGCTAATTCATTCAATGATTTGTGTGCTCGAGAAACAAGAAATTCTCGTTTGTTAGTAAAGTTTGGCCAACATATTCCTTTTTTCATTAAATCATCACGAATATTATGAAGATTATGTTGGATAGAAGTCGTGGCAGTTTTATGTGGACCAATATGAAGATAAACCTTCAGTTTCGTTTTCATTTGATGAGTCTGTCTGTCAACCAAGCCTCTTCTTGAATCGACCTTTTGCTGAAACTCCTTCCCGTTTCCAGAAAATAGAATAAAAGCGAAGGGTAAAATGCGAAATAATAAGGATAAGAATAAGACATTCATTTCTTCCCCAACACTGTTTTCAAACCGTTTTTCATGAAAACGGTGGTCGATCAAAATTGAATGTCGAATTCTTTAAACTCAAGAAAAGAAAAGATGAATAGTACCATCTTCGAAATGAAAAGATCGATCATTATTAAGTCAAGTCATGTAGTCAGCGCTCGATGGTGTATCCGACGATCTAAGGGTATCAAAATAAGGCAGGGTCGAAGAGGATTCTACCCTTCCTTCAGAAACAAGATTGCTCCCACTCAGCAAGGTTTAGGAATTTTGTCATTCCAAATTCTAAATTTTATTTATTTAAAATTTAAATCCAAATTCAATGCTGATTCCGAGAAATTGAAGCATTATAACTCGGGAATCCTCAAGCACTGAACTTATTGTCTATAATAACTAAAGATGATATTTCATCCACAATCTTTTCAATGCTTCTAACAAAGGAATAGGAATTAGAATCAGGTTATAGACAAATGTCAGGAAATACCACCAATCTTAATCAGGAAAAAATCTTAATAAAATATAAGTCTCTTTGCGTGTTTTCTGGTGTCGATTATATTGTTAATTGGTGGGAAGGTCATTCGCAAAGCTCTCGGGTTCAATTACTGTTGATGCTCTTGACTTATGCATTTCGTCGATACTTGGTGTCAAGGCCAGCATGGTGGAGACAAATTCAGTGCTATTGACTTCATGAAACAAATTCCTTTAGTTCTGAAAGCTCGTTGCTCACTCAGATTCAGAGAAAGATGTTCCAATACTGAAGAACTAAATGTCTGTATTCTCGTTCAGAATAATAGCAACATGATCTTCTGGATCAGGAACAAATTCTTTTTTTTTCATTTTTTCTGTTCAACATTTCTACGATCCCGACTGTCTAGGCTTTTTCATAGTCACTTCGTATCGAAATTGTACTTCTGACCTTTGATTGAATCTGAGGAATAACTCTATTCCGCTTTTGTTGAATAGTATTAATTGAGTAATGCTTGTAATTAAAGAGAAGCAAGTAAACACGCTTACCAGAGACTTACACAAAATAATCGTGAAGATTCAGCTTTATTGTGGAGAAAATAAAACAAAACGATCACTTCAATAATGTGCCGCTACCATTACATAACTTCCCTTCACTCTTCAACCTCTCTCGTTCTCTTTGAAAGAATCCACGCCAATGAGCACTGCTCAGCACTACAGCTTCGTCTAACTCCACTGCCACGAAATTATAGATAGTCTCCAAGGTGGCTGATTGATTGCTATGCAGCATCGCTGCTCCATACTCCCTCCGAAACTCATTATCAACTTCCTTTGCATGTTGATGCAAAAAGCGAACATGATTGCGAACCATAGGAACTTGAAGATGGATACTCTGGTAATAGTCGATAAAGTTGTAAGTCCAAGTGTCTCGATTACAAAACGAAAATCCAGCTGCATGAACATCATAATACACTAAGTAAGCCAAATGAAGATAACCCATGTGAGATTGTTGATTCCTTTCAGTTGATTCCGTCACAGGCGAACAATCAATCTTCATGATCTCACAGAGAAAGAGAGAGATCACTGACTTGTTACTAGCTTTCATTCCATCATAATCTACTATCACTAGACTCTCTTTCCCAAACACACTCTTATAACGGTTCGCCAAGGCTAAAGTATTCAATTCAGTGTTGTTTTCACCATAGTCAAGGAAATGATATAAATAACGTGAGAAAGACGACATATAGCTCAATCTCGTTGAATTATTTACAAATGGAGGAGTTCGAGAACATTGACCAAAAAATGAATATAAGCGAGATAACCATTCGCGATAGAAAATAATCACTTTGAATTCTATCTCTACATCAGATGCTACCACAGACAATATTACATCCTTCAACATTGTGATTTGTGAATGCTTTAATACAGAAAACCTCTCAGCAGAAAGCACGACAGACGAATTCTGATGGAAACATTTCTGTGTTGCATGAAGGATTGAAGGTGTCACTTCATTCTTCTCTATGAGATCTAAAGCTAATTCATTCAATGATTTGTGTGCTCGAGAAACAAGAAATTCTCGTTTGTTAGTAAAGTTTGGCCAACATATTCCTTTTTTCATTAAATCATCACGAATATTATGAAGATTATGTTGGATAGAAGTCGTGGCAGTTTTATGTGGACCAATATGAAGATAAACCTTCAGTTTCGTTTTCATTTGATGAGTCTGTCTGTCAACCAAGCCTCTTCTTGAATCGACCTTTTGCTGAAACTCCTTCCCGTTTCCAGAAAATAGAATAAAAGCGAAGGGTAAAATGCGAAATAATAAGGATAAGAATAAGACATTCATTTCTTCCCCAACACTGTTTTCAAACCGTTTTTCATGAAAACGGTGGTCGATCAAAATTGAATGTCGAATTCTTTAAACTCAAGAAAAGAAAAGATGAATAGTACCATCTTCGAAATGAAAAGATCGATCATTATTAAGTCAAGTCATGTAGTCAGCGCTCGATGGTGTATCCGACGATCTAAGGGTATCAAAATAAGGCAGGGTCGAAGAGGATTCTACCCTTCCTTCAGAAACAAGATTGCTCCCACTCAGCAAGGTTTAGGAATTTTGTCATTCCAAATTCTAAATTTTATTTATTTAAAATTTAAATCCAAATTCAATGCTGATTCCGAGAAATTGAAGCATTATAACTCGGGAATCCTCAAGCACTGAACTTATTGTCTATAATAACTAAAGATGATATTTCATCCACAATCTTTTCAATGCTTCTAACAAAGGAATAGGAATTAGAATCAGGTTATAGACAAATGTCAGGAAATACCACCAATCTTAATCAGGAAAAAATCTTAATAAAATATAAGTCTCTTTGCGTGTTTTCTGGTGTCGATTATATTGTTAATTGGTGGGAAGGTCATTCGCAAAGCTCTCGGGTTCAATTACTGTTGATGCTCTTGACTTATGCATTTCGTCGATACTTGGTGTCAAGGCCAGCATGGTGGAGACAAATTCAGTGCTATTGACTTCATGAAACAAATTCCTTTAGTTCTGAAAGCTCGTTGCTCACTCAGATTCAGAGAAAGATGTTCCAATACTGAAGAACTAAATGTCTGTATTCTCGTTCAGAATAATAGCAACATGATCTTCTGGATCAGGAACAAATTCTTTTTTTTTCATTTTTTCTGTTCAACATTTCTACGATCCCGACTGTCTAGGCTTTTTCATAGTCACTTCGTATCGAAATTGTACTTCTGACCTTTGATTGAATCTGAGGAATAACTCTATTCCGCTTTTGTTGAATAGTATTAATTGAGTAATGCTTGTAATTAAAGAGAAGCAAGTAAACACGCTTACCAGAGACTTACACAAAATAATCGTGAAGATTCAGCTTTATTGTGGAGAAAATAAAACAAAACGATCACTTCAATAATGTGCCGCTACCATTACATAACTTCCCTTCACTCTTCAACCTCTCTCGTTCTCTTTGAAAGAATCCACGCCAATGAGCACTGCTCAGCACTACAGCTTCGTCTAACTCCACTGCCACGAAATTATAGATAGTCTCCAAGGTGGCTGATTGATTGCTATGCAGCATCGCTGCTCCATACTCCCTCCGAAACTCATTATCAACTTCCTTTGCATGTTGATGCAAAAAGCGAACATGATTGCGAACCATAGGAACTTGAAGATGGATACTCTGGTAATAGTCGATAAAGTTGTAAGTCCAAGTGTCTCGATTACAAAACGAAAATCCAGCTGCATGAACATCATAATACACTAAGTAAGCCAAATGAAGATAACCCATGTGAGATTGTTGATTCCTTTCAGTTGATTCCGTCACAGGCGAGCAATCAATCTTCATGATCTCACACAGAAAGAGAGAGGTCACTGACTTGCCACTAGCTTTCATTCCATCATAATCTACTATCACAAGACTATCTTTCCCAAACACACTCTTATAACGGTTCGCCAAGGCTAAAGTATTTAGTACAGTGATGTTTTCACCATAGTCAAAGAAATGATATAAATAACGTGAGAAAGACGACATATAGCTCAATCTCGTTGAATTATTTACAAATGGAGGAGTTCGAGAACATTCACCAAACAATGAATATGAGTGAGATAACCATTCGCGATAAAACATAATCACTTTGAACTCTATCTCCATACCAGATGGCACCACTGACAATACTGCATTCTTCAGCATAGTGATTTGCGAAGTATTTAATGTACACAACCTCTCACCAGAAAGAATTACTGACGAATTTTGATGGAAACATTTCTGGGTTGCATGAAGGATTGAAGGTGTCACTTCATTCTTCTCAATTAGATCTAAAGCTAATTCGTTCATTGCTTTATGTGGTTGAGGAAGAAGAAATTGTCGTTTGTTGGTAAAGCTTGGCCAACATATTCCTTTTTTCATTAAATCATCACGAATCTTATGAAGACTATGTTGGATGAAAGTCGTGGCAGTTTTATGTGGACCAATATGAAGATAAACCTTCAGTTTCGTTTTCGTTTGATGAGTTTCTTTATCAACCAAGCTTCTTCTTGAATCAACGTTCTGCTGAAATTCCTTCCCGTTACCAGAAAATAGAATAAAAGCGAAGGATACAACGAGAAATAAGAAGACAGTCATTTCAGATTTCGTTCTTTCAGAAATTCCTTAAAACACCACCAAGAAAAGAATCTATCGATGGTAGTCCACATAAAATACAAAGATTAATCGCACCAGCCTGAATATTGTCATCTTTTCCAATTCTGATTTTCGTGGGTTTGTGTATTCCTACAAATGTCCTTTATTTAAATTAACTCAAAATACAAGGGGAAAAGGTAACAATAACTGAAATTTCAACTCACTAAAATCATTATCCAAAGCTTCCAAGGCTCCTAAAATACTCATTTATCGAAAAATAGGAGAAAAGTATAGTTGAATGGAGCTCATATACATGACCCGTTTCGAGTAAGAAAATTCGGGTCAGAAAAAACCATCACTAATAATAAGTGTGTTCTTCGCCATTCTTTTTTCTCGATGGCAAGCGTCATCCAAAAATCCTTCTTCATTATAAAAATCTTGATGGATCATTTTATCTTGACGAACCTTGTTGTTCAATCCCTCAAAAAAGTTGTGGGTTTTAATATATTGCTTCCATATGAACGGAGATGATTTCGTCATTTTCCTAAGATAACATGGCTTTTCGATCTTCAAATCGAACAAAAGATCTTTATTTCCCTACGAAAAAGGCCATCCACTGAAGCATTTACCCTTCCATAGGGAATAACATGCCAGTCTCGTTCAGAAAGTATCTCTCATGTCTGGTAACCACGCACATTGGAGAAACAGCACTACAGTTAATATCAATCCTGCTCCTGAAGGAAGATTCGATTGGTTAAAAGTTAGCGCGACATTCTTTAATCCGTTAGGAATATAGACAAGAACTATCAAACAAACTGTAACAAGCATTGCCATCAATCGAAATACAATATTCCAGAATCTTTTCAATGCTCTCCTACCAAGGTAATAGGAATTAGAATCAGGTTCTAGACACATGTCAGGAAAGGTTCGACTTAAGAACCACCAACATCGAGAAAAACGTGGTGATCGTCGTGAAAGTTCTCGATCAATCCAAAGAATTATTTCAGACATCGCTTTATATCCACCCTTCATTGTCCATACCATCTCTAATAAGACTAAAGGGAATAGAGGGATTAACGCAACTCCTAAAGATGGTAGGAGAGAAGGATTATCATAATGGATAGCAAATAATAAAGCAGTTAAAGCAATAGAATAAAAGAAATAACCGAAAAAGGTAACAACAAAATGTATTCCCTCAATCTTGGTTTGAAGATATTTCAACATTAGAATTATTATAATCATTGGAAATATCCATAATGGTATTGTTGTATAAACCCATAAAAATGTGATGTTATGAATATATATTAATTTAATGTATATTAATAATATTACTAGTATTAATTCAATAATAAATAAAGTCATCAGAATATCTTCAATAATCATCTCTAAAACTAATTCAATATTCATGTAAAACTCAAAACTAGTTATATTATCTTGTATGAGAGTATATAAATAATGTGATAATATCTTTTGATATGCTTGGAATATAAACCCTATTAAATACAATAATAGATATAAAAATATGAACATAAATCCTAATATCGTCTTCCAGCTCGTTACTGATTCAATTGATAAATACATTAGGAAATAGGATGATAAAGCTAATAATAATGTTCCTATGATTTTACTACAGGTCATATAGATTGGGAGGTATACACGAAGATTATCATAATTAGCAGTTAATCTTGATGCTAATCGATGATATTTCCACCAATTCTTGTGGTAGAAGGTATAAACTCTTAAGTAATACTGTGCTATATCATAGGCTTGTTGATGTCTATTGGGAATGTTGCGAAGGAAAGGATGAAATGGATTTCTTGTAACATCAGTTACTTCACTTTCATTCACCTGATTGCCTCGATCAATGAGGATTGTTCGAAATGTACTTTGTAGACTTGCTTGGTAATCACTATATAAGGGTAATGTAAAGACACCAGAACGTGACGGGAGTATCCAAGCACGAGGTGCAGAAAATTGTAAAGGACATTCTAACCATAACAATGAATGTTCGGTAATCTCCTTCCAGGATTTGGATAAAACTCTTAATAACAATATTGTCTTACATTTATTCGTGTAATAAGAAAGTATTAAGTGATATAATTCGCTTGGTACTTGATTCATTAATAATTGATCTTTTAAGATTTTTATGCACTATGATTTCCCCATTTTCTGGTAATTTCCCCACATTCGTTCTGGTTTTCAATAAATCTAGAGAAAGGAAATCATACTTTGAAGTCAATGATAGAAAAAATTATCCAACTTTCTTGCAAAAGCAGCATGCAAATTAGTTATGATACAATAAGTACTATTTAAGGGGAGAAAAATCATATTTCAGTCATAGATAACTAATCTAATCAGTCTACCACCTTTCATCTTAATCACAAATCGTACAGGGAAAGAACGAACAAGGAAAAGAGGAAGAAAAAACACTACTATCTTTTAATTACACTACATCCAACTAATCTAGACTTACAACTGTCTATTGCACCCTCAATTTTGTGGAGGAGAAGACGACACTGAAGACGTTCTATTTACTTGGAACCATTCTGTTGGTAGGTTTGGTAAGCCTTATCTAAAGCTTGCTTTAAATCGGCAATTAAATCTTCAGAATCTTCAATACCAATTGATAAACGGATCAAACTATCGGTTAAACCAATGGCTTCACGGGCAGCTTGTGGAACAGCAGTATGAGTCATTAAAGCAGGACTACTAGCCAATGATTCAACTGCACCTAACGAGACAGCAAGGGCGAAAATCTTTAATTCTTCTAAGAACCTTCCAGCAACTTTTAAACCACCTTTAACATGAATAGTAATCATAGCACCTGGTCCACTGGATTGCTTTTGTGCAAGCTCATATTGTGGGTATGATTTTAAGCCAGGATAGATAACACGCTCAACTACAGGATGTGATTCTAAAAATTGTGCGATCTGTTGAGCATTCTTTTGTGCATAATCTACACGGACATGTAATGTCTTTAATCCTCTTAAAGTTAAATAGCATTCAAATGGTGATGGTACAGCACCACAAAAGTTTTGAATGTTTCTTAATTTCTTAATAACATCTTCATTATTGGTGACAACGGCACCCATTAATACATCGGAGTGTCCAGCGATGTACTTAGTTAAAGAATGGACGACAATATCAGCACCTAATGCAAGTGGTTTTTGTAAATATGGTGATAAAAAGGTACCATCGACAACTAATAAAAGACCCTTCTTCTTAGCTAATGCAGCGATGGCACGAATATCAGTAGTCTTCAATAAAGGGTTGGTAGGAGACTCTAACCAGATCATCTTAGTCTTTGGGGTAATAGCAGCCTCAACGGTCTCAATCTTATCCATATTGACGAAGGAAAAGCTGATTCCATTACCAGGGGTGATGATGTTACGGAACATACCGGAAGTTCCACCATATAAATCATCTAAAGCGATGACATGATCACCACTGTTAAGGATCTGTAAAACAGCTTGGGTAGCAGCTAAACCAGATGCAAAGACAGAGGAGTATTGGGCTTCCTCAACACTAGCTAAGGCTCTCTCTAAAGCACCGCGAGTTGGGTTAGCTTGACGAGAGTAGAAGTATCCACCACCGTGAGAGTTTGGATCATCCAATCCAGGCTTCTTTCCAGGGTAAGATTGAACAAAGGTGGTGGACAAGGAAATTTGTGGAACCAC
>VKHI01000723.1:2857-14760 GCA_015145745.1 Poterioochromonas sp. DS
TGTGTAAGAGGACATGTACCGATTGTTCAACTTTTGATAAGATTTGGTGTTGAAATTAATGCTTTTAATTTGGTGAGTAGCTTTTGTCTTGCTCTCTTCTGAATTCTAATCATATTGTAGACAAACCATACTGCTGTCATCGTTTCATCGTGGTATGGATATGCTTATATTACCTTCGTTCTCTTAAATTGTGATGCAAATATTAACTGTGCTACTTTGGTAAGATCTAATATCATATGCATTGCTTGATGGTTGATAACGTATCGCTCTAGGATGGGAAGACTCCTTTAATCTGGGCGACTGAATATGGTCATACAACAACAGTTCAACTGTTATTAGAAAGAGGTGCTGACCCTTTTATCAAAGATAATGAAGAAAAGATTGCCTATGATTATGCGAAAGATGATGAAACTATTCGAAATCTCTTATTATATCATCATATCAAACAACAACCAGAAGAATGGACTGAGAAAGCTTCTAAATTTATTTCATTTGATGCATTATCATCTTTCTACGAAGAACAGCTGAAAGCTTTGCAATCAGAGTTAAAGTATTGGCAATCGCTTCCGCTGACTGAGTTTACCAGTGGCAAATCAGACCGATTCAATCATTAAACTAAAGATACTGTAAATTCATTTATTCAAACAAATTAGTCACATAGAAATGATTGTAAATGACTCACTCTTATGTTATTTCTTTCGAGTAGAGATCATGCGATTAGAGTAATAATTATTATTGTATTTATTTCTTTAAATGATAGAAGTACTATTTATCGGTCGATCTCGACGGTCTTTCGATGGTCACAATGAAGACAGATTTATCTATATACTGAAAGGTATATATGTGCTTCATTCGATCTATCTTAATTTATTGTCTTTCTTTTTTCTTTCGTCGTTCTTTTTATTTCTTTTCTTTTGTTTCTTTCAATGCAATGATGATTTACTATCAGATGTTAGTAGTGTGAAGTATTGTTATGGGATTAGTATCGCTTTTATTTACGATACTTTGATTCGTCTTTTTTTCTTTCTTATTCTAAATGCTTTCCATTCCAGACATGAAGTAAGGTTTTTCAACTTTAAATTTGAGTTTTGCTCTCTTTCTTCGATAAAGAATGTAATGATAAGAGATTTTACGTCACCTCTGTAGATTCTCTCAAAGAATATGAATTTTCTTTGATACGTTACAATTATGACAAATAATTATTCTTACCAAAGCCAATCATATCTCTATTTTTATGGTTAATGAAAGAAATAGTTCATCTGTTCTTTCCTCTTTTCTTTCGCTTTAAGATAGTGCACAACACTACGACTTATTTCAACTACTTTTTTAATAAAAGGGGATGATGTGAACATACGAACATCTATAGAATCTTTAACAAGTACCATTAATAGATGATTCCTTTACTATAGACTTTTCCTCTCTCCCCGTACATACGTTGCTCATGATTGACAAGGCTCAAACTGCGATCCTTTGGCATGTTATAGTTACATTGGATAATTATTCTTAATAGAAAACAACTGCAAATCTATTCTACTCCCACTTATCTTATATAAGATGGGAACCAATTCCTCATCTGTTCTATTAAATTCTTATAAGCTTGTTCTAAATCATCATTAACAATGATTCGATCAAAGTTCCCTGGTTTTAAACCATATTCAACTTCTTCCTTGGAGTTATTGACACGGAGAGTAATTTGAGCTTCTGACTCAGTGGCGCGATTTCTTAGACGATTCTCAAGGGCTTGCATGGATGGAGGTGCAATAAAGACAGTTTTCATGGGATAATTCTTTTGTTTGAGTTGTTTAACTCCTTTCACATCGAGATCGAGAACACATAGTTTACCCTCTGTATGGATCTTACTCACTGCGTCTTCTCTTGTTCCGTAGAGATTGCCATGCACATGAGCAGTTTCTAGGAACTGGTAAGTACCATTTTCTATTTCATTTAGAAAGGATTCTTTGGTAATGAAGTGGTAATGGGTGCCATTGATCTCTCCTGGTCGTGGTGCACGAGATGTATGAGAGACACTGAGAGAGCAAATATCAGCATAATCCGCTAAAAGTCGAGTAATTAATGTTCCTTTTCCAACCCCAGAAGGCCCACAGATCAAAACTGTTTGAATGTTTGCATTGTTGCTGCTAAAGACCTTGGTAGAGGTTGATCGAAATAAAACATGATTGAACACAGGATTGAGCTGTCTTAACGAACTGCTGGCTATACCCAATGGCAAACTTCTCATACCTCTCAGGAAAAACATATTGACAACTGGTAGGAAGAGCAAAGTTCGAAGGAATGAGGTAAGAACTGATTTTGATAACATAGTTTCCTCTGCAATGAGTCGACCTCAACATCGACTCATCTCAAGACAACTAACTCTCTTAATTACAATAATAACTGTTACTCGCAGACAGAGCATTGCCTTCCTTTCAATCCTATTGATTTTGAAATATTCAGCCTGTGATTCGAAGAAGAATATCTTGACTAGAATTTTCAAAGTTGAAGATATTTGTCTTTTAAACGATGAAAAGAGGCGATTCACCACCTCCACTAAGCAAGGAAGAATATGAGAAAATATACTCATCTGATGTGACTATATTTCAAGAAGGTGTTAAATACCTCTCTAATTATCTCACAGGTACTTTTTATTGACTCTTCCCTCTGTCTATCCTCTCTTATCCCTTCCCTTCAGACTGTGACGAGACAGCCATGGAAATCATACTAAACGCTGGATTACTACCTGTACTCAAAGATATTGTGAAACGAAAAGAAACTCCTCTTCACCCAGATACTCTTTACCATGCTCTCATGGCAGTGATTACCTTCACTTCAGGGACTATCGACCAAACCAACCTCATCGCACAAGACACTGAACTCATGACAAGATTTCGTGAGATTCTCATTGGAACCTATGAAGAAGAATGGCATTACAAGATAAGATATCATATCATCATTGCCTATGGTAATATTGCTGGTTCCTCGAAAGAACATCGCGATCTATTACTCTCTGCCTATAATGTCTATGACACCATACTATCAGAATTAATACTCCTTTATGATCATATAACACCAATAGTCAACTATATCTGTACTAGAAAACAATATTTCATTGATCAAACCCTTGATAAAGTCAATCTAGATGTTCTTCCGAAACCATTACAATATGCATTAGATCAGTTAACCTACCTCCGCAACCTTGTCTGGGCCTTACGCAACATCTATCGACTAACACCACGACCACATTACCATATACGACCAAAGGATCGTTTAATGGAAATCCTATCATTATTTTATCTGAATATTGATGATAAAGATGTATTACGTGATATCTCATATTGTTTTACCTCCATGTGTATGTTAACCCAGAATCATTCGATTAATTTAAATTATGTGAAAAATTTATCTTATCTCTTTCTAAGAATGAAAGCAATTTTATTTAATGCAAATTTTACAAATACTGCAGCATTCCCAATGGGAAAAAATGAAAGAATAGAAGTATATTTACCAATATTAAAGTTATTAACAGCAATATCAGGTTCAGATCATTCACAACATACAGAATTAATTATGAATATTGAATTTTTAATACCTTTTTATCAATTTTTACGAGATTTTTATTGTAGTACTAATAATTATAATAGCAACGATGATTCGAGATTATTAGTTGAAGCAGTTATTATTATTGGTAATGGTCTTGTGAGTAGTCCATCCTGTCGTCGTGAAATCTTGAAAACCAAGTTTATACCTTATATCATTGAATTATATTATAAATCAAAACAAGAGAATATTAAGAAAGAAGCCATCTGGGCTTTAGGTGCTCTCGTTGCTTTAGGAGGGAATGATCCATATATGATGAATGTTAGTGTGGAGATACAGAAATGTTCCTTTGATCCGAAGAATATAACTGTTGCTCAGAATGAACGAGTCATACAGTTAATTATGATGGTGATTAAGTTCTTAAGGTTGAATGGTTATGATGAATTAGCGAGACTTTGTGTAAGGAGATTATATATGATTGAAAGAGATACAGTACAAGTATTTATGACAGGGAAGAAGATTGATGATGTGATATGATATCAATCTACACTTAGTAAATATAGTGATTAGATTTCACACATCATCATCATCATGTTCTTCATCATGTTCTTCAAGATAACTTGTTGCCTAAACTATTACCTTATTGAACAATAATTTTCCTTAATTTATATTTATTTGATAAGACGATGTAAATAACCTCGTATTTTTGTGTCTGTTTTGCTTTGTTTTTTTTTAACATTTATTAAACTATCATTGGTGAAGTATGCCTATGGCAAACAAATGAAATCTGTTGGCAAATGAAATATTAAACATGAAAATTCAATCATATAGATTGGGTATGAAATTTAATGGGTGAATGACTCGACAATACGAGCAGCGACAGGTCCAGCTGATGCAGGGTTCTGACCAGTGAACAAGCGATCGGTTGATGCGACATGAACACCCCATGGACCAGTCTTCGTATAACGAGCACCTCTAGCTAAGAGAATATCCTCACATCTCTTTAAACCATTGTCATGCTCTGGCAGGAGGGAAAGATAACCAGTGAAGTCTTCCTCCTCATTACAGAAAGCAGCGACTTCTTTATCCTTGACCAAGTACTCACCATTAGACAAACGAACATTTGCTAATGCGATTGGACCATGGCAAACTGCTGATACAACACCACCATTCTCGTAGATGGTGGCGGCGATCTCTGCAAGCTTGGAGTCGAAAGGGAAATCCCACATGGTACCAATACCTCCGACAAAGAAGATAATATCATAGTTAGATGGGTTGACTGTTGATAATACTTGAGTATTCTCTGTTAAGGCGCGAGTTTCAGGATTTTCCCAGAATTCTTTGCTCTCAGGATCAGCTGCGAGGTTATCAAGGGAGGATGGAGTGATGGGGCAAACTCCTCCCTTAATACTCGCGAATTCAATGTGATATCCAGCCTAAAATAAAATGAAAAATAACAACATGAGCAAAGCTACAAAGAAAGGAGATGTATGACAAACCTGTTTGAAACGTGTATATGGATGAGTGCATTCAGGAAGATACCATCCAGTAGGTTTATCAGTACCTTCAACAACACCATGATTTGTTAATACCATCAATACTCGCTTCGTCATTTTTTTTTTCCTTCTTCTTCTTCTTAAATTCCTTTCTTTAAATATTTCTTTGAAAAAGCTGGTTTGTTGCAATTTTAAAATGAATGTCAATTGAAATACAGTAGAATAGAATAGTAAAAGAAGATATCTTATCTCAGTGCAACTCCTTTCTCAAAGAAGTGCATAACTACTACTACCCACACTACAGTGCACACTAACCATTCCCCAAATGATTTAAACCCATAAATTCCTCATTCAACCCAAAGATTCTTGGTCATTTTCACCCTTCCGTGCAAAGTAAAGAAGTGCATTGGTTAGGAGCACGCTACAATTTAATCGGACCATGGTAATGTAGAGAGAGAGAGAGACGTTATGATGAAGCAACCACCAGCAGGCAATTGCCTTGCGTGATCACAATTTATTCCAGCTTTTGTTCTTTCTAATAACAAAGTCGTCAAAATCTTAAACTCATAAGTGCAAGGGGTAAAACACCTCAACAATCACAGGTACAGTCCATTCACTCTGATCCTTTATGTTTGCTTGACTGTTCGTGTCCATAGTTATCCAACAGTTTTAAAAAAATGTTCTCATGTTTTCTAATTGTTTTAGCCTTCTTGGCTTTCATCTCCAAACCTGTCCATGGTCAGTACACATTGACACCATTCGCCGGCACAGGAACTCAAGGAAATAACGGAGATAACGGACAGGCGACATCCGCGAATATCAACTTCATTGCTAGCACCTGGGTTGATACCAATGGAGTGACTTTCGTCGTGGATTACTCAGCCAATGTGATTCGCCAAGTCGCTGTCGATGGCATCATCACAACGATTGGAGGGACGGGAACAGCTGCTATTTCGAACTCAGGAGGAGCCTTCACTTCAGTGGCGTTGTACAGTCCATGGGGAGTGTACGGTGACTCAACCTACCTGTACTTCTCTGATAACTACCATGTGTGGAAGTATACGAGAGCAACAGGCATCGTGGCCATTTTGGCAGGAACCGGAACTCAAGGAACGACAGGTGACGGAGGTCCAGGAGCATCAGCACAGATTAATAAGGCGAACGGCTTATGGTTGAATTCTGACAACTGTTTGTACATTGCAGAGTACGGCAACAACTTGTTGCGGAAGATCGACTTGGGCACCACGGTGATCAGTACGGTAGCGGGAGGCGGAGGATCAGGAATTGGTGGCGATGGTGGACCAGCTCTTTCGACCAACACGAAATTTAATGCTCCTCAAGGAGTGTACATCGACACGAATGGAGTGATTTTCGTCGCAGACCGAAACAATGCTCGAGTTCGATACATCGTGAACGGTATCATTAACACATTTGCTGGAGGTGGACCATCGTCAAACACTGGAGATGGATTTGTGGGTACGGATGCATCCTTCTCGTCTCCTTTTGATGTGAAGGGAGACACGATTGGAAATATCTTCGTGGTGGAAGGTGCAAACAAGGTGAAAGTAGTGGATTACGCGACGAAAGTTGTGACAACTTATTTGTCAACGGGATTGAATGCTCCAAGAGGCATCTGGCTTGATTATATGAACGGGAGATCGATTATATCGATGTTGGGGTATGTCAAGACTGCGCCGCTGTATGTCAATCCGGTCCCAAGTGAATCTCCTACGGCGATGCCGACATTTGCAATAACAGATAGTCCCAGTGCAGTTCCAACTGTTACACCATCAGCTGCTCCTAGTGCGATTCCGACTACTTCACCATCAGCGACCCCCACTGTTACTCCCACCGCATCACCTTCCGCGACTCCGACATTCGTACCAAGTGCAGTTCCAAGTGCGACTCCCACCGCATCCCCTTCCGCGACTCCGACATTCGTACCAAGTGCAGTTCCGACTGCGACTCCCACCGCATCACCTTCCGCGACTCCGACATTCGTACCAAGTGCAGTTCCGACTGCGACTCCCACCGCATCCCCTTCCGCGACTCCGACATTCGTACCAAGTGCAGTTCCGACTGCGACTCCCACCGCATCCCCCTCCGCGACTCCCACCGCTGCTCCGACTGCTCTACCTTCCTCCCAGCCTTCCAGTCGTCCTTCTGGACAACCAAGTAGAGCTACATCTGCACAACCTTCCTCACAACCTTCATCTCAACCATCGAGTCATCCGAGCAGCCAACCAAGCAGCTCTCCCTCATCACAACCGTCCTCTCAGCCTTCAGCTCAACCATCCAGACAGCCAAGCAGTTCTCCATCAGCTCAACCTTCTGCACACCCCTCGAGCCAGCCTAGCAGTTCGCCCACATCACAGCCATCTGGACAACCTTCCTCTCAACCAACTACTTCCTCTTCCAGCAAGCCAACCGGTGCTCCCTCCTCACAACCTTCATCCCATCCTTCAGCACAACCTTCTGCTCAACCCTCTTCTCAACCTTCCAGTCGCCCTTCATCGCAGCCTTCCTCACAACCATCTGCTCAGCCATCTAGCCACCCTTCCAGCCAGCCAAGCAGTGTTCCATCATCGCAGCCCTCCAGCCAACCTTCTTCCATCCCTTCGTCGCAGCCATCCTCACAGCCTTCCTCCATCCCTTCATCACAACCTTCCTCTATTCCTTCGTCGCAGCCTTCCGCACAACCCTCCTCTCAACCGACCAGTCTGCCTACCAGTCAACCCACCATGTCTCCCACTGCTCCTACCTTCAAACCTACCGGAGCTCCTTCCTTCTCTCCCACTGTCAAGAACGATGACGTGGTGAAGGTGAGCGGTACGTCTCGAGTAAAGTTCGTGAATGGAGAGACTCTGAATGACTTGAGCAAAGAAACCTTGTTGACAGCTTTTCAAAACATCTCGGATAATGCTCAATCGACTGTAATCACATCAGCAGTGTTGGTAAATGCTTCTACCACTCAATCTCAGTCGAATACTGGCAGCGGCAGAAGTATGAGAAGAGGTCTGGGAGCATCAGTTTCAGGTCAGGCTGTTTCTAACAAGCCTTCCTACACCTATGACATCGGCTTCTTGTCCACCTATGTGATGACATTTCATCCAACCTATGCGTCAGCGTCACAGTTGGCATCGGCGAAGAGAACGACGATTCGACAAGCGATTGAAGTAGGTCAGTTCGAGAGTGCTCTAAGGTTCTTGGCTGTAGCTAACAACGCGACTCAGCTGTTGAATAGTTCATCGACCGAGGTAAAATCAATAGACTCGGTGATAGTTCCAGCTTCGTCGACCTCATCAAGTTCGAACAATGATGATGGTCTATCGGCGGGAACGGTGGCAGGTATAGTGATCGGAATACTTGGAGGGTGTTTGGTATTAGGGATAGTGTTGTATGTGGTACTGAAGAGATATGACGATGAGAAGAAAAGAAGAGAGGATATGAATGTAGAGAGAAAGAACAGTGGTCATTTCACAGTTCTGTAGAGAAAAAAAAAACTTTTCTTTTCGGTTCATTTAGTTGATTTCACTTTCAGTTCAACTTTCTTCTTGACTGTTCTTTTCCGCCTTTCCTTCGTGTCATTGGTCTGGCTTTATTTATTTATTGATTCGAAATATTTACCGTTTTCGTTTCTTCGAATGTTGTAATTCCTCTCTTGGTTGGATTTAGTTTTTTGTTTGTTCGTTTGTTGTTGTCTTTTTTCATAGATGTCTTATATACCCACCGATTCCTTGTAGATAACATTTCCTCCCCTTCTTCCCACTTCCCACTTTGATCTTACTGAATGTTGTTTCGATGAGACATCAAACTTTTGTAAATCCTAAAAAATGGGCTTTTTGTCATCAAGAAGAAGAAAGAGAAAAAGTGCACAGAACATGAAATCCCCAAATCCTCAACACACAACAACCTCCTCTTCGAAATACCGTGCAAAACAAAGAAGTGCACAAGGAGTCAGGAAAGTGCACACACTTTCATTTACTCGGATGATAAGATGTAGAGAGAGACGTTAGCTGATGATGAGCAATGCAACACCGTTGCAATGAGTATATGACCACAATTTATTCCAACTTTTGTTCTTTCTAATAACAAAGTTTACAAAATTCTTCCATCCACAAAAGTAGGGGTAAAATACCTCAACAAGTAACAGGTAAAATCAAATCATCATATATTGCTTAATTACAGGATGATTTGACATCTATTGTAGTTCTTCTCTCTTCTTTACCGATTTTAGAATCTTATTCAACGATACATAAAACATGTTCTCATGTTTTCTAATTGTTTTAGCCTTCTTGGCTTTCATCTCCAAACCTGTCCATGGTCAGTACACATTGACACCATTCGCCGGCACAGGAACTCAAGGAAATAACGGAGATAACGGACAGGCGACATCCGCGAATATCAACTTCATTGCTAGCACCTGGGTTGATACCAATGGAGTGACTTTCGTCGTGGATTACTCAGCCAATGTGATTCGCCAAGTCGCTGTCGATGGCATCATCACAACGATTGGAGGGACGGGAACAGCTGCTATTTCGAACTCAGGAGGAGCCTTCACTTCAGTGGCGTTGTACAGTCCATGGGGAGTGTACGGTGACTCAACCTACCTGTACTTCTCTGATAACTACCATGTGTGGAAGTATACGAGAGCAACAGGCATCGTGGCCATTTTGGCAGGAACCGGAACTCAAGGAACGACAGGTGACGGAGGTCCAGGAGCATCAGCACAGATTAATAAGGCGAACGGCTTATGGTTGAATTCTGACAACTGTTTGTACATTGCAGAGTACGGCAACAACTTGTTGCGGAAGATCGACTTGGGCACCACGGTGATCAGTACGGTAGCGGGAGGCGGAGGATCAGGAATTGGTGGCGATGGTGGACCAGCTCTTTCGACCAACACGAAATTTAATGCTCCTCAAGGAGTGTACATCGACACGAATGGAGTGATTTTCGTCGCAGACCGAAACAATGCTCGAGTTCGATACATCGTGAACGGTATCATTAACACATTTGCTGGAGGTGGACCATCGTCAAACACTGGAGATGGATTTGTGGGTACGGATGCATCCTTCTCGTCTCCTTTTGATGTGAAGGGAGACACGATTGGAAATATCTTCGTGGTGGAAGGTGCAAACAAGGTGAAAGTAGTGGATTACGCGACGAAAGTTGTGACAACTTATTTGTCAACGGGATTGAATGCTCCAAGAGGCATCTGGCTTGATTATATGAACGGGAGATCGATTATATCGATGTTGGGGTATGTCAAGACTGCGCCGCTGTATGTCAATCCGGTCCCAAGTGAATCTCCGACAGCGATCCCGACGTTTATAGCAACGGCCAGCCCTAGTGCGATTCCGACTGTAACACCATCCGCGGCTCCTAGTGCAGTTCCGACCTTTACTCCCTCAGCGACTCCCAGTGTAGCTCCGACATTTGTGCCAACCGCGACTCCGACATTCGTACCAAGTGCAATTCCAACTGTTACTCCCACCGCATCTCCCTCCGCGACTCCCACCGCTGTTCCGACAGCCCTACCTTCCTCCCAGCCTTCCAGTCATCCTTCTGGACAACCAAGTAGAGCTCCATCTGCACAACCTTCCTCACAACCTTCATCTCAACCGTCGAGTCATCCTACTGGCCAGCCCAGCAGTTTTCCCTCATCGCAGCCGTCCTCTCAGCCTTCAGCTCAACCGTCCAGAGAGCCAACTAGTTCTCCATCAGCTCAACCTTCTTCACATCCATCTTCCCAGCCTTCGACCAATCCTTCTAGCCAGCCAACCAGCTCCCCATCATCTCAACCTTCTACACAGCCTTCTGGTCAACCTTCTGCACAACCGTCTAATCGCCCTTCCGGCCAGCCGAGCAGTTCTCCGTCAGCTCAGCCTTCTTCGTATCCATCTTCCCAGCCATCCAGCCACCCTTCCAGTCAGCCTAGTAGCACTCCATCGTCCCAACCATCTGCAGAGCCTTCTGGTCAACCTTCTGCTCAGCCGTCTAATCGCCCTTCCGGCCAGCCGAGCAGTTCTCCGTCAGCTCAGCCTTCTTCGCATCCATCTTCCCAGCCATCCAGCCACCCTTCCAGTCAGCCTAGTAGCACTCCATCGTCCCAACCATCTGCACAGCCTTCTGGTCAACCTTCTGCTCAGCCGTCTAAACGCCCTTCCGGCCAGCCGAGCAGTTCTCCGTCAGCTCAGCCTTCTTCGCATCCATCTTCCCAGCCATCCAGCCACCCTTCCAGTCAGCCTAGTAGCACTCCATCGTCCCAACCATCTGCACAGCCTTCTGGTCAACCTTCTGCTCAGCCTTCCAGCCGACCATCCTCACAGCCTTCCTCACAGCCATCTGCTCAGCCGTCTACCCACCCTTCAAGCCAACCAAGCAGTATTCCCTCGTCACAGCCATCTGGACAACCAACCTCTCAACCAACTACTTCCTCTTCCAGCAAGCCAACCGGTGCTCCCTCCTCACAACCTTCATCCCATCCTTCAGCACAACCTTCTGCTCAACCCTCTTCTCAACCTTCCAGTCGCCCTTCATCGCAGCCTTCCTCACAACCATCTGCTCAGCCATCTAGCCACCCTTCCAGCCAGCCAAGCAGTGTTCCATCATCGCAGCCCTCCAGCCAACCTTCTTCCATCCCTTCGTCGCAGCCATCCTCACAGCCTTCCTCCATCCCTTCATCACAACCTTCCTCTATTCCTTCGTCGCAGCCTTCCGCACAACCCTCCTCTCAACCGACCAGTCTGCCTACCAGTCAACCCACCATGTCTCCCACTGCTCCTACCTTCAAACCTACCGGAGCTCCTTCCTTCTCTCCCACTGTCAAGAACGATGACGTGGTGAAGGTGAGCGGTACGTCTCGAGTAA
>VKHI01000724.1:0-14748 GCA_015145745.1 Poterioochromonas sp. DS
CGGTGATTTTCGCTCTTCGACGATCTTTTCGCTAACTGTGCTTGTGATCTCACTGATTCTTTCATCTGATACTATCGTTGGGAGAATTTCAATCTCATCTTCATCTTCATCCTCTACCTCAATTCTAATAAAACCCTCTTCTTCACTGTGAGGAGAATCGTCTTCATCACTACTGTCCTTCTTCCCTTTCATTCTCTGTCTGAACCTGTCTGACACCGATGAAACTTTCCTCCAAGGATCATCGTTATCTATTGATTCTTCTTCATCTAAATCTTCAAAGTCAACCTCGAGTGATGGTGAAGACATCAGAACTTCCGGGGATATTAGCTCAGAAGATCTTTGCTGCATCGTTACATCCTCAAATAAACTAGGAAGTTGAGACTTCTCCCATGCTTTAGGGATTGTTTCCGAGTAATAATGAAATCTATGGTTGTTATTATCTTCTACGTCCTCTCCTTTAAACTCATGACGACTTTGTTGTTGCTTTGCTTCTCCTTTCTGGTCACTCTTTTGTTGTTGTTTCTTTAACCATTGTTGTTGTAAAAACTTTAAATTTTCATATTCTAATTCACTAATCAGCTTACGAAGATATTTCAGGAGTACATTAGCATGTTTTAATTGAAGTAATGATCCTTCTGAACCAATCATAATCCGATACAATAATGACTCCTTTGAACATTGTTGAATCATTAATGACAAACTATTCTGATTTTCTTCAAAATAGGTGCCAAACGAAGTAAATTCATAGAAATCTAAGAATTCTTCAGAATATTTCTGTAATTCGGATGTTAATAGTTTTAATTCATTAATATCGGACATAATATCTGCGATAGATGATAGTTCAAGTAGTTCTTTGCGAATTAAAGCAAAATTATTGAAAGTAATAGATGATAATTGATTTTGTAATAAATTTTGAAAGTGTTCATCAAAGAGAATCATTGATGGAAGAAGAGGATTAGTAGAGTGGCTAATCTCATTGGAACCTGAGATTCCTTGATTTGCTAAGAATTGTGCAATTAGAGGAATTTGAAATAAAGTCAATCGTTTAATAATTCGTTTGAAATCTCCTGAAATACAAACCAAAGAAGAGGTGGTGGATCTTCCAATGAAACCATCTGACATGTCATTATTCTCATCATTCAGAGCTCTATCCTCTGTACCATTAACCTTCGAGGAAGAAAAAGAAGAGGACAACAATTGATCATATTGATCAATATAGAAAGACAATAAACAACCTTCCTTTGATTCAATGATCTTGACTAAACCTTGTAAACCATCTCTTGAAAGATCTAAACCCTTACTTATATCATGGAATGGATGATATTCTTCAATAATCTCATATGATTTCCTTAAAAAGAATTCACAAAAGGAATAAAATTGATAAGTAATATCATGAATGACAAGTTCATCTCGATTAAACAAATAATTATCCATTAAATTCTTTTGTCCAGGAGTGATTTGTATGAGTTGTGATGTGAGGGAGTTAATAATATCAAGTTCTTGTAGTTTAGGTTCATTAGAACAAATGGAGGTAATATATTCATGAAGTAAAGCTTGAATATGTTCAGAGATAATCAATAATCGAACATAAACATTGTATGAAGTGAGTGAAGAAAGGTTTTGAATGAGGTTTCCTCTTGTAACTTGTTTCTCATCGTAAGCTATGGTGGTCTTCTCCTTCTTTTCATGCGAATTTGATGCATTAACTTTTCCAACTTGCGGCGGAGCGAGAACAGTGGGAGTTAAATACTGTAAAGGTTGGAAGAAGTTGTCATTCTTTAAATCAAAGGAGGCTTTCTTATGAAGTTCATTTAATAGGAGCTCTTGAAGAAGAGCTTTCCAGTTCACCTTGCATCGAACAACCGGTGATGGAATATCAAGGATATCAGTGACAGAGGTATTAGTCATATGTGCAGGTAACTGAATGGGTGGTCGGAGCTCGTAGAAGTATGGATGTACAGGAACTCCATTGCCTGGTCGTTGAACTAACTGATTCGCTTGATTGAAAGCATGTCCACAGCCAAGATTCGTTGCTGAAGAGCGATGCTCTGCATGATAAGACCAAGCACAGATTACTGAAGCACATCGATCTACTTTCTCAAAGATGATATTACAATTAGGGCAAATGATAAATTTCCTTCCATGCACTGGTGTTGATTCGTTTATCATGGCATATTCCAACTGTGTTGCCGCGGCTAAACGATCTCGTTCAAGTTGCATATAATCCTGAAGATTCGTTGAGGTTGCATTGAGGCGAGATAAATCAGGGATGCTTGGAAGTTCTGACTCAACTTCCCATGAAACTGTTGCAGAAAGATAGTTTTCAATCTTTCTCTTATACCGCGGATTCGAACAAGCTCCAGTTAGGATGTTAGAGGTCAGTATCGAGTTACTCTGATAGCCGATTGATGACAGCTTTGCCTTTTTCAGGTGTTTCGGGTTGTCGAAGACTAACTGCACGGGATTTAAGCCTTCTAGATTCGTTTGATTGGCTAATGACTCAATACAAGGTGAAGATAAAGCTTGATCCAATTTATAGACTAATACCTTCTCGATCATTCGAGAGGTAAATGATTCGTGCTCAGTGGTTCCAGCAATCTCAACAAGAAATGAGACGTAGGTATTCTCAGGTGTAAGATCAATTATTTCCGTTCTAACATCATTTCCATTCCCATGATGACCATTAGCATCCCCTCCTCGCAATTCATTCGGGCAGACATAGAAAACTTGATAAAAGTCTTTCAAAATTCTCCATGTCGCTAAGAACTGTTTAAATAAGTCTTTTCCGATCAATTGATCATGAACAGGTAATCGATTCAACGCATCAACAACTAAGGTAGTTCGTACTTCCTCTTCATTGACAAAGAAATAATCAAATTTATCTTTCATAAAGGAATGCATTGCAATAATCGTTGGGAGATACTTGGTATAAGCAAGATCTTCATCAAGCAATAAGCGACAACAGTCTATCATATGTTGAGTACTTTCATCAACAGGAGCAGAGTAATTTTGAATAATATCAAGTGAAGGAATCATTTCAAGCTGATATTGATGACTTGAGTGAAGAATCATCATTCGTGCATGCTTAATGCCGGTCAAAAGCTTTGCAAAGAATAATTGTTCTCTATTTGCTACTGCTGCGTTCGCTTCAGTTACACTTCCTGGAGCAATTGTCGGGTGATAGAACCACCACTGCATGTTCAATGCATTTAGTAGGTCTTGATCGTGTAAGAAGGTGATTACTTGTGAATTCTCATTGAGTCGAGTGAGAAGATATATCGCCCATGTTTGAGGAGCTAATGAAATTGCTTGTCGAACAGCTTCTAAGTCTCTTGCCTCAAACTCATTCATATAAACCCCAGTAGTAATCATGGATACTCTTTCCATAAACTTATTAATAACTTCAAGGATTGCGATGGATCGTTTTATTAAAAGAATGATTGAGATGCCATCAGTTGGATCTCTTCTCTGAATCTGATCCATGTAAAGACGGAAAGAGGAACATGCATGTCTTAAGGAAGGGGCCTTATTGGCAAGTAGGAAATAATAAGCACGGAAAAGAACGTTTTCTGTTTCTTGTGAAACAAATGTTAAACATGTTTGGTCAATCGGCCTTTGTTCAACCTTCCCTGGAAACACTTCACGCTGGAAGAATTCTGTGTTTCCTTCTAACACAAAGGGTGGAATATAGTTTCCACATGCTATGTTATCAATCGAATGAAGAGAGGAAGCAGTTAACGCATAATCGATATATAATTCAAGTTCATTTGCATTCGTGAAAGCATTTTCTTGTGATAAGAATTGTCTTATAAGTTCACATTTCACAGAAACAGAAATGTTTTCAAATATTTCTTGAAATTCTGCGTAATGCTCAAATTGAGCTGGTACTGGTAATGACAATAAACAGCAAACGACAATAGGAAAGCATGAGGATGCTAAAAAGACTGGACAGTTTGCAAGCCAGAGAAGGCAATCTTCAATTGCTTCAGTACAAGTTAAACGAAGGTTTAAAGAGATACCTTCCGGAGAATCAGCTAACACGAGCAACCGATACATCAACTGGGCTATGAACAATGAGAAATCATTTGTTTCCGATAATTCATCGGTAGTGAAAAGTAACTTTGTAATAGGAATACTAATACATTTTACTTTCATCTTATAAATGAGTACAAAATTAATAAGTAACATCCCAGTCAAATTATCGGTAACTGCTTCAGGAGAGAAAATTTTAAAAGAAATCAAATCACGAATTCTTTGTAACCATCTTGTTTGTGATTCTTCAGTATGAAGGAAAGCTAAGGATTGGGTTTCGGTTTGCAATGCAAGGACTAAAGACTCCAACAGAATGAGCTGAACGCTACTATCGGAGTTTTGTGGATTGCTCCCTTCAATCAATGGTTTGACAGTCGATGTAATAGACTGACTGTAGAAAGAAGTACCATTCATAGTGTTTAGCAACTGACAAATCACATTTAATTCGCTTTGCAGTTGTCCAGACAGCAACATCCATTTCCAAATTGATCTTGGATTCTCTCCAAGATCATAACTGAAAGAGGATGTTTCCTTGCGTATGAGTTCGAAAGCAATGATTTTTAATAAATCAATCATTTCCAGTGAATTTTCCAAAGAGCCAAGCTGTAAGCTAATTTTAATGAAATCTTGAACAAATAAATCAAACAACCCCTCATCTTCTTGGATGGTTTGAACAATTAATTGAATTGAAGGATATTTTGGAAGAATTTGGTAAAGAATAACCGATAAAACTTCTTCAAATTTCTTTTCTTTCCTTTTTCTTGATGCTGTTGTGGTTTGAGCATGGTGTGTCTTTGCTTGGATCAAAACAAATTGCACGATCTTGAAAAGTGAACCATATAACGGTAATTTGCTTGCCGGAAGTTCAAAGTTGCATTCCACCATTTTCTTTCCTATTTGCGGAGTAAAGACATTGTATGTCGAGATAATACAATCCAGCATTAATGAGGTATATTTAACAATCGGATATGTTTCGACAAGGTTTATTCCACCTTCGGGGAGCAATAACAGTGCTTCTAGAGCCCAATCTCGAGCAAGATCTTGATAAATGATAGTTCTTAAGAAATCAGATAAAAGCCACGAATAACTTCGTTTAATTTCAGAAATTAACCCACGAGTTGTAATTCCTTGAGCTAACTTATCACAAGCTTCTTCAACTGTCTTTTCAAGTAATTGCGACCAAACTTTTGCAAAGGCAACGAATAATGTATGCATTAAATATTTTCTTGATTGAAGTTCATTAAACAGTAATTGAATATCTTCTAAATTGCCTCGGCAATAAATATCGGTTGAACAAGACACTCCTAATTGCAGTAAATCCTCATTAGTAATATGGAAAGTCTTTCGGTAGCTTTGAATAAGCCGTTGATTTCCTCTAACATGCTGTGGAATAATATTGAATGGAAAGAAATGAATATCTCGAACAATTTCACGATAAAAGCATTCTGCGACTGTTTGCAAGCCAAAATGATAAGAAAACTCATCAGACATGGTTGATTTAATCTGGAAAGCGTATTTCATCCATAATAAACCTTCTGAAAGGCTAAAAGATTCTTGATCTTGTTGATAGTCTGTAAAAGCATCGATATAAACTGCATTCCAAGAGTTTAGTGGCAATGATTGGTAGCATGATTTCAAATTCAACTGATTCGCGCCGACATGTAATAGGAATAGCACAGTTGGAAGCTTTGTTACGACTCCATCCTGTTGCAACCTTTCTAAATGATGATCGACAAGATGTCTCATTGAAGTGATTTGGTTTGCAGTACTTTGTTTCATATTTGCTACGACTATAAGAGCTGTTGGTCTTGATACATTCAAAGATTCGAAGCAAGCGCTTAAAGCCTTTTCACAATCTGATCCAGCTTGAAACGATGATAATTGGAAAACAATCAAATGAGCTTGAGCGACAGATTGCTTTCTTTGATTTTTGTTGTTCAAAGAGGAATTGGAAGCTGTTGCAGAATTGATTATTGCAATCTGAATGTTCTCGCGATCCTCCTTGCGACCTTCTAATGGAAAAATAATATGATGAACTTGTTCCTGATTTGTTGTCCCACTTAACTGAATGAGTTTCGCGTCAGTTCGAGTATAAATGACTAATTTCTCAGGATTATAAATTGAGGAGGCTCGAGACGCCAACATGGTAATTGAATTAACATACGACTGCAATAGACTAACGACATCGAAATGATTCTGCTTTTCAATATATTCCCTTAAGTATACTTGTGACAAATGATGACGGTTTCTAAACATTGATGGAACCTTTGCCAATAAAAGTAATTTGAAATTTAAGACTTTAATGATATCTCCCACTCGTCTCATTGGTTTATCTTCGGTGCACCACTGAATGTCATTCTGTTCATCGAATTCTTCCTCTTCTTCTCCTACATCTTCTTCAAGTTTGCTGTCCACAGTCACTTGAACATCATCCCCAGAAATGATTTCGTCTTCTTCAACATTTGTCTTTGACTCAATAGCTCCAAGAAGACCATCCTCCACGTTTTTCTCCGACCTTTCATCGGTTTCTACAGATTGATCTTTGACTTGCTGCATCTTTTGTTGGCGCTTCAAGCGACCATTAATTCGAATGGGTCTAACATGACGAGTTGGAAATAGGCGTCCATACGTGACCATATCTTCTAAGTACTGAAGTAATATCGCACTAATCGTCTCTTGATCAGAAACACCATAAAACGCATTTTCCTTCCCAAGAAATTCATAAAAACTTTCCAAACCATTTTGACAAGCTTGGAAGAATTCTTTGATGTTTGCAGAAGAATTCTTGAAAGCCTCTAATAACAGCTTTGTTGGATTTTGGATAACTTCTGATAAACGTTGCTGGAAAACATCTTGTATAGATAAAGTATACTTTTCGAATCGATTTAAAAATGGTAGTGGTGTTCCAAGAACTTCTGATTTCTTTACAATAATGACTAATCGAAATTCTGGATGAACTCGAACTTGACGAGAGAATGATCCGAGAGCAATGTTAGTAAAAGCTGCTTTATTACCATTCGTTGTTAATATTTGATAATAGCGATTAATTAAATCATACAAAGACGACTGAATAGGACCACTATTCGATAATAAAAGAGTTTTACCGGTTTCAATTGCATTAGAAATCTCCCCAAGAACATCTGCTTGACGGCGAACTTCCTTGTCCTCGGGAAAGTCTGAAATGGACTGATAGCAGGTAGTTGCTGAAGCGAAGGTTTCACCATCTCGAGCAGTATGAGAGAGGGTGGAATCAAATAACTGCAATCCCTTCAAGATATCAACAGATGCTTCAGAATCAGTGGGATCAACAATTAATATATAGCGGCAATGCGCACTTGTTGGATCGTATGGATTCAATGGTTTGTCTTGAAACGCTTTTCGGAGCGATTTTAGCGTCGAAGCTCCAAGGTCATCTGCAATCGGTTTGGCAAACCCACACGCTTGGAGGAAATGATTTGCTAATTGGGGGAAATCACTTGGGTTTAATGGTTGAAAATGTCTTCGCAACACCGTTAGCAGTTGCTCAGCAGTGAAGAGAGTACCTGTGTTAAGGTTCTGGTCAATCAATACCCTCAACATACGGCATCCAAACACAAAATCTCTACTATGAAACCAATGATCCTTCACAACATCATCTAATGTATAATAAGCTCGACAGAATCCAGAGACAGATTTCTTCCAGGATGAATGAAATTCTTCAAGAGTAAGATCATCTGGAACCAATATACCCCAGGCCAAAGCATCGAGATCCTCGTTGGTTGCCTGTGTTTGAAGTAATTGAACTGTTCGAGATGTCTTGGCAGCATCTAAAGTTGTGTTACTCATCATCACGATTCCAAATAATCGTTGGTCAAGGATGTCATGCATAGTTTTTAACGCTTGACGATTTTCGGGGACTAATCCAGCCTCATCGAAGCCTGCTAAGACCAAAGTATCTCGTAACACCTTCTGAATATTGTAACAATCCTCCAAGAAATTGCTGATCCCGGAAGCAGTTGTCCAAGCAGAGCATTGATAGGTTTTCTTTTGAATTTTCTTTAAAAATTGAAAAGGTACTGAAACATCCGATTCTCCTTGCAAGCAATCACAAACAAGCATATAAGCAAGTGTTTTCCCGCAACCTTTCAAGGTAAGAGATAATTAGCAAAGCAGAGAAATCTGGGTACAAAGACTTTCTTACCTGGTGGCCCAGTGATGAGCAGAGGAATATGTAGCATGGCGGTTAACGTAATTGCATAAAAGTTTTCCATTAATGCGTTCGTCTTGGCTAAACCTTTCGGAATTCTTGCATATCCAAACAAATGAGTTAAACTTTGATTGAGAATTGCTTTGAACTCATCAGGTGCAATATAAGGGGAGAGGCTCTCCAAAAACTCGCTTCTATAATCAATTAGATTCGTATTTAATCGCGCATGACCCTCTGAAGGCAATTGAAACAAGTAGCCCACAGCTAAAGACATTATCAAAGCCTCTCTCATAACGAGTAAAGAATACTCTAAATCACGTCGAACGTCACCTTTCTTGACGAGAAAAATATGCTCATGGTCACTTCCACTATTCAGGCTTTCACCAATTCGCTTTCGACTTGTAGGTAGATAAAATCTGCCATCCATCAAAGCTTTGAAAATCTCCACTGCACGAATAAGATTGCGTATGCTCATATACACACGAGGAAGTCTATAAGATCGAACTGTAGCCTGAGCTTGAGCGATAGATTTGACTGCATGTTCACAGAAATTATGAACAATGGCAGTCCAAACTTCCATTTCCAACCCATCAGGACCAGGAACTGCACTCATATGAAAATGGAAATACTCTCGAAGAAATCTCTTTTCACCTTCAGGTGTCAGGTTATCAAATTCTGAAAGATAAAGCATCAGATTCGGTGGTAATTCTTTCACTATATACGGTGCATAGGCTAAATAGTCTTTGCTTTCATCTTCTTGATGTCGCATTCTCAAGCAATCTGCAGTTCTTGCCTTATCTTCTGCGGTACCAGCAATGTAAGGATTTATTGCACCAACAAAGAAAATATTTGGACTTAATCGCTTTCCGTCAATGGAATGAGAAAGAAAAAGCTCAGAAACCATTCCAATACAACCAGCAGTATTTAATTCATCGATAAAGACAACTATCTTCGCATTGGGACAGAGTTTCAGAATATTCGTCGACTCTTCTTGTAAAGCTGAGATAAAGTGCCTTAACGTGACAGGAGACAGGGCTTCATCAGCCAATTTGCGGTAAAAAAGCTTCTTTGCAGTAACCGCGAGTAGATCATTGTAAAATCCCATCACTTGATCATGATCAGCAAACAATCTTTCATATAGATCTTCATCCGCTTCGAAGTCTCCAAGTGATTGAATCCATTCTAAAACTGGTTCATCAATTGAACAAAGCTCAGCATGAATAATAGGCTCCTTTGTCGCATTTTTAATAGTATTCGCTATTTGTTCGACCTTTGTCGGATGAGACTTTATATAAGATGCTATTGGTGGAAGGTACTTCAATAAGAAAGGAGTATCTTCGTATAAAGAGTTAATAAATAATAATTGAAAATAAATATGAATAGTAACGCAAAATTCATATAATAACCCTTCATTTAGTGATTGAAGAGAGTCAGATAATCGTGCTTTAAATTCGTTCAGGGGGAGGGAAGGTGTTATTTTCGAGATTGATTCAAGCCATTCTTTTGTTAGAACGGGAGGGTTGGTCGCTTTGTACGCTTGAGTAAAGGATTTTAAACAAGCAATAATATGTAGACGAAGATTAAAATAGTATTTACTGGATGAATTCAATAAAACCGATAAGAGATCCAAAGTTTTCGTCTTTCCACAACCCTATTGAAAAGACAAGCCTTTAATTCGCAAAGAAAATCAAAAGAAAACAATTGTCGCTTACCGTATCTCCTTGACAAATGATACTAGTACCCAACTCTCTCTTTTCATTAATATAAAGCAATCGAAGAGTTGATTCAAAGGTCATCACATGGGAATGTCTTTCCAATAACCTCTTCAGCTCTCCCTCATTTGACAGGCCGAACGCTGGGGCGATTTCAGAACATAAACTCGCTTCAACATCAGAGTTTAACTGTAATATTTTCATTTCAGGAAATAAACTACGAATCGTTTGATACTCAGGAAGACTTTGATCAGCAGAGAATAGAATCACCTCAAAGCCTCCAACCCATTCTGGTCTTATCGTTATTGGTACATTTCTTGGCAATGAGATTGAATCATCAGCTAAGATCTTGGATTCTAAGCAAAATAATGTTAAAAGCTTTTTTAGTTGACCTCTTGGATTTAATCTTCGACTTAAAGCATAATCGATGCGCTCCGCTGCTGCCTTTCGTAAGAAATCAATTAATTTCAAGAAATAGTGGCAACGAGTAGCAAGTATCTTAATGAAGTGATTTTGAACCTTTTTCGATTTGATAGAAACCTCAAAATAACGCGAAAACAATTCGTTTAAGAGTGTTTGACACTGTTCATTTTGCACCAAATACTCTTGAGATTGTTGGTTTTTAATGTAATGATTGACTAATCCGAGACATTGATGCATGGAAAGCTGCTCATCGTGACGTTGAAGTAAACTAAATACATGATAAACAAGTTGATGATCGTGATCTATGATAAGAGGACGATTTTGTTTAATTGAAATCAATCGATCAATTGGTACCATCGTATTAATCACAGGAAGCTGTTGAAGGTAAGGGTGGTCCTTTACATGAAATGAATTTCGATCCAAAGGCCAGATTCCATCAATGACTTTTACAGCAGGAAGTTCAAAAAACAACTGCAACTTTTGATTGGGTAATATGGCAAAGCAATTACCATTCTCTTCATCAATTAATTGACCTGAAATCAACAAATTTTGAAGAAACCGTGCAAAGATTGATAATTTAGAACCATATTCCATCACCTCAAAGTGCAAAGTAATCAGTTCGTTTGATTGACTGTAAGGTCGAAGAGAATCAATAATATTGGTCACACAGAAACCTTCGTGAACCCAAATATGAATATAAGGATCGTCACTTGATGATTTTTGGCTTTCAATGTAAGTAGACTTCCCCATCCCAATGCCTCCACCAACAACAGTAGTTTGAATATTCTCAGAATTCCATAACAAAAGTCTGGATTGCTCAGTCGTTATTGTCGCAGGAGGGTCTCTTGATTCATAATGCTGGAAAGCATCAAGTCCGTTCTCTCCAATAAACAAAAGATAGACTTGGCAGTGAATTTGAATTGATTGTAATCCGCGAAGTAATTGCTCTCTAATAGCAGGAGACATTCTATCAACAGCTAAGTAAAAGATAGCAGAACAAACACCCGACTTAGCGATTTCAATCGTATCATTGATCTCTAAACCAGATGTGTCAGTATCTCCCCAAACTGTAAGATACGATGTAATCGATTGTTCGAGAATTATTCGAGAGTAAATACCGTACAGATCTAATAAATCACTTGCAACTAATCGAACAGGTGAATGTTCAACAGGAAGGTCACTTTCAATATCTAAATCCGTTATTAGTCGATTTAAGAGTCGTTTAGAGGTTTGTAAAATAGCAGTTGCTTTTCTATCATTCAGAAATATTGTTTTGTCACCGATTAATCCATCAAGAGTCTCCATTAAAAGAGGACGCTGATTTAAGAGCTCAGGGATACACTGACACACAAAAGAGAGAAGTGATTTGGTTTTTTCTTCGTCTGATAAATCAGGTTTCGCAACAAAATTCTTGAGAATACGTAAGAGTTGCACACGACTTCGAAATTTCAGTAATCGCAAGCGTGGACAGTCACGGAAGACTTCATCGATTACCTTTCTCCATTCATTGAGTTCAATTCGTAGTTTACGAGACTTCAGTAGCAATTCATCAGCAATAAGTTTCGCATTTGATAATTGATTCTCCACTGAAACATCACTCATATTTGCGCGGGGATTTAATTCCTTTTCTGCATCCTCTTGATAATCAGGATGGCCAAGACTCTCCAACAACAAGCGAATAGTATGAACTTCTTTCGCGAATTCATAACCCTCAATAAAACATTGCAGAATTTCATCCTCTAATTGACCTTCTTGTGATGATTTGGCCAGGCGAGCCCATTGAACTTGTTCTTCAAGTTTACGATGATCAATCTCTTGACTGAACTGCTCTGATTTGAGTAACAGACTAAATGATTCTCCTTGGAGATGCGATCGTAAAGAAGATTGATACTGTCCTTTCAAGTTCTTCATTGCAATACGAACAATGTCTGATGATTTTCCGTCATGTTCTTCAATTAAATAGTCTTGAATGTCAGGGAAGTATTTAATAACTTCATCAATATCGATTAAAACATCATTTGTGAGAGTTCGATCTTCGAAATACTTCTTTAACTGTTGAAATGAAGTAAATCGAACAGTGACTGTTGACCAAAATGGTTGAAGAAGTTGGTGAACAGACTCTAATTTCGCCAAAATTCCCAATAAATGAGGATTTCGCACTGCAACCTGCTTTGCATTATTCACTGTTGGACCAAATTGCTCACCTTTCTTTTGAAAGAAGTCTAATAGCAAAGCAGAACTGGATGAACCAACACGAATAAGAACTTGGATATCAATTAAAGATAATTTCCCAATACAAGTTAATAAAGATTCTAAAAGTTCTAACGATTGCGAAATTTTAAAGTTTCCATTATCTTTCTGAAGTGTTTGATAACAATCAGATAATTGAATATGTTCAGCCAATAAATTCAAATTTAAATGATTTAAAGCTTTAATTAAATTGTCAAGAAGGAGTAAATAACGATTTAAGTCGAAGGCAGACGTTAATCGTTTATAGACATTACTATTCGCGGTAAACATCGCTGAAGAAAGTGCACCTCCAGCCGTTAAACCGCTGCTTCTTCCACCCGCACTCTGAAAAAACTCGACAATCAAATTTAATTCGGTCTCTCTTGTTTTCTGTTGTTGTTGATCTTTCTGGAATTGTTTCAAAAAGTCTTCATTCAATTGAAAGTCATTAATTCGTGAATCTTCATTTAAAACAAGATTATTTAAATTATTAATTGCAAAGGCTGCCGCAGAATCAATACGAACTCTAGAATCTCTTTCAAGACTTTTCTTGCTTTGATCAAGTCCAGCACGAAATGCTTTCATATATAAATTTGATTGTTTCGCAAACTTGCGAAGTGAAGCAAAGGATTGATCTGAGATGATATCACCTTTGAAATAAATTTCAAATTGCTCATTAATTCGAACTAAATCCTTGAGAGAGATATCATTCCGACGGTGTAAAAATCCATGAAAGAATCGATTCATTATATTGTTCTTCGACTCGATACTTCCCATTTCATTCCCACCTAAAAGACGACAACCATCGAGAAAGTCAATAATATTAATGAAATCTTCAATCTTTTGTTCTTCAGCAGTCATTTTCTCGAGTACTTTGGTGATAGCGGTAAGAATAAAGTCACTAAATGCCTTTTGATCTTTCTTTTGTTCTTTCTCAGTAAAAGAAGATAAAATATCGACCACTGAACTAACATTAATCATTGAACGAGTTTTAACTCCTTCTCCTGTTAAAGTAAGGAGCTCGTTTCGATTAAAATTACCTTCTTCAATGTCTTTTTCAAAAGCTTTGGCATATTCAAAGAACTTTTCGCGAGCTTTCGAAAGAGTTTCAAGTTCAGTAAACTTATCATAATTCGCTAAACCTTTGATATATTGATCCAGTTCATAAGCAAACGATTGAATCCCTTTTGGTGGAGTCAATCGATTTTCCAAAAGCGCACGATGAACACAATTAATTCCCTCAACTATATAAGATACAGCAATTGGGGTGACATGTTTGGTTCTGGAATTGAGCGATCGAAGTGTTTTCTGTATTTCATTAATTTTTGCTGTCGTTGATTGAAGAGAGGATGTCAAAGCATCAAAAAACAGTTTGCCTAAAGCTTCCGCGACAATAAAATACAGAGGACTATAGTCTTTAAGTAAACTTGGATCTTCATTTGTTAATATATTCATACAATCGTCTTGGAAAAAGTTGCGAAGCTTATTAACGACTCGACGATTCTCTCCATCGAGAAAAGATTGTGTAATTTCCATTTTAATCAACTCAAACTCTTCCGGTTTTATGCTATTCACTGAAACTCTGGAAAGCTCTGCTAATATAAACCAGAAAAACCTGGCTAAAGAGTATTTATTTCGTATTTGATCCATTCCTCCAAAGACTTTAAAGATCTCAAGTATTGGTTCAGTCAGTAACTTGCATCTTTCTCGAATTGATGAGGATTCATTCATTTTCGATATAAAGTACTTATCGAACAGAAGATGTAAATCAGTAACTAAATTACGATTGTCAAGAATCGTACGCTTCGCCGCGGAGGTGATTACAGGAAAAACCAGAGTACGGAGTTGAATATCCTCTGCAAGAACAAGATCAGGTGAAAGGCGAAGGAATAACTTGAGCGAAACATTGTCATTATTTGGAGGTGTTGTTAGTAATTTCACAATTTCCACTTCAAAGTCTCCAAATATGCTTGCATCCACTTCTACATCTTTATCAAAGATGTGAACTAGGGTAGTCCTTGAAACTCCGTCTTTGAAGAGGTACTTTGCAATGGAGCGAACGATAGCGTGACAGAATCTGTCCTTTCTAAGTCTCATTCCTTCATCAGCTTGTGAACTTAATTCAGAGATGAACTTCAGAGCAGAAATTACAGAAGGTGGGATTAG
>VKHI01000725.1:0-14737 GCA_015145745.1 Poterioochromonas sp. DS
ATCTCTTCAACACCTCTCACAACACAGGATTGAATGACACGAGAATGATCTACTGAACTAACAACCTCACGACGAAATTGAATATTATCCGAACAACACTCTTCATAGAAGGAAGCAATCAGATCAAAATCCATGGAATTCATAATGTTTAAGAACATCGTCGGGTATTGCTTTCTAATATCTTCTTTCGGGATTCTTGGTAAGCGAATTTCATTTGGTTTCTTACTAATATTATGAATATGGAAATTCATATGAGGCGATGAGGAGAATGATGATGATGATAAATGGGTTTCAACTTTATTAATTTTTCTTTTTCTTTGATTAGTTATTTTTTGTTTCTTACTATTATTTGCAAATTGTTCAGAGTCTTCTGATTCTAATGAATCCTCTGCTCCAGAGATGTCAGGTCTCTCCATTTCCTTTCTTCCGTCGTTCACAGGTATATCGAGTGTTGAGAGTAGAGAGTATAGTAAAGAGTAGAGATGTGTTTCAATTAATAGTGGTATTGGGCTAATAATAGACTATGATACACTCCCTTCCCTTCCCTTTACTTCTCTTCGCTTCACTGCAATTTCACCACTGTCAGAAGGATATTTTCATAAATAGGCGCCATGGGATGAGTGATGTAGATGGTTTGTATATGGATGTGCAGTAAATGTTAAGACGTTGAGGCTAAGTTTAAACACAATTTCTCTAGGTTCCTTACAAAAAGGAGAATAGAAAACAAACAAAAAAGCTAATAGCATGCTTCGGAAAGAACCGAGAAGAAATGAGCTCCGATGGAGCCACGCTGTACTGGATCCCGGACAGTTGTACCGTTTTCGTACCACTGAAAATTTCACTCAAACTTACTAACGTATTTTCGAGACTTAAGAGAGTGTCTGTACCGAAAACTTGGGTGGTCCAGATCCGGACAAAGCGTCGGCTCCATAGGAGAATAATACATACATATTCTTTAAAACAGCATCTGATGTGAAAGATAAAACCTAAATCATTCAACTTTGTTAAGATTTTGTCTTTAAGACTTTACTCAGATGATGGTGAGCTATTAGTTGGAATAAGAATGTTGGTGGTGAGAAGACACTAATTGAGGAATAATGAAAGTTATCAGGGCTAAACACATTTCTTTCTTCATTCATGTTCTTCCTTTGGAATAGTTTATCATTTGGAAGGATTGTAACTGTAAGATTATGAGCTGCAAGGGATTTATCAGATAATACTTCATAGAGAAATCTATTTCTTTCTTCAAATGAATCCCATTCAAACGACTTACTGAGGCTAAGACTAGGGTCTACTGCAGGTAGCGTTGTAAAGTATATGTCTAATGCATAGGTTCGTTGCTTTTGTAGCTTCGCTAATTCAGGGAGAAATGCTCTGACAGCATCTTTGAATACTTCTGTATTATTCTCGACATACCAATCTCTCGTGAACCATGTTCCTCCATTAATAACCAAGACTCTTGTAGAAGCAGGAATGTCGAAGAGCTGAGTGAAGAGTTCTGAGTGGCCAACTGCTGAGTCGAATCGTTTCTTCCCATCAGGACATCCAGAGCAAGGAGTTGGAGCTCCTTCAAAGCGCTGATAGGTAGCTCCCTCACCAACCAGGTAATTGGTATCGAGTAAACAGGAAGGGGCACATGGAAGATCGTTCCGAAAGTATCTATTCCACTGCAGTGAAGGTCGAAAGACAGCGAACTCATCTGACTGCGACTCACAAAGACCTGAGAAAACAACCTGACGACTGAAAGAATCACCAAAGAATTGAAAGTAATTCGAGACTTGATCCTTATGGTGATGTGGTAAAGAACCTTCCTTCTTAAGATGACGAAGTAACAAAGTCAATGATACACGCACAGGGAGAATCAAACAGTTCGAATCAGGGTAGAAATGAGAGGCATAGTATGATGTAGGTCGAGGAAAGTAAGAGAATTGAAGGGAAGGACAGTTTTCCCATTTATTTTCTTCAGTTACAAGGTGATGCGGATCATATCTCCATCTGCCTGGAAGTAAATTCGATGATCCACAGAGCTGTTGATTCGACACTTTCTTGAAGCGGAGTGACTTGGCCGCCTCGTTTTGATTCGATACTGAGTGGGATTGAGCATCCAAAGTCCCGTCTCTTTGCACTGTGAAGACAAAAGAGGAGTGTTGAAAGAGCGGGTGAGACAGGTTGTTCACTGTAAATTGAACCTTGACCAAACTCGTGTGATTTGTGTGAAGAAAATAGAAAGTTTGAGGTAACATCTTTTCTACATGAATTGATTGTGACTCCAAATCTTTTGTCTCGCCCTCGATCCAAAAGACAATGTATGGTGTTCTTGTATGTAGGGAGATGCTCACTTGACAACTTGCAACACTTTTCTGGTCCAAGAGACAATACCTTCCATCAGGAAGAAAGAGATGAGAAAGAAGAGATGATTTGGACAATAGTATCCATGGAAGAATTGAAAGCAATGATAACAACAATAAGAATGCCATTGATCTGTCTCGACATCTAACGCAGACAGTTAGACAGTCCGATATAACATAACAACAGTCTAACGGTACAACGGTACGTAATCGGTGTTCTGGTTCAGGTCGTCTTCTGCACCGTAAAAAAAGGAGAAATCACCTCTTGAAACTTGACCGGAACAGAATTCAGAAAGTTGTGAAGAACTCCTCCTCCACTTGAAGTGGTCAAGATGGGACAAGCTAGGAGGATTCGCGACAGTGATGTGGCAAGTACTCATTTCGTCCATGTGAACGACCAGAGTGCAATCCTAGTGCGATGAAGTATCAATCGTGTACTTTATCCTGATCGTAAACCATTACAGTAGTTGTCCAGTGTATTGACAGCTTTCACGCTTGATTAACTCATAATTTAACTCAGGTTACTATTCGTGAAACAGAAACATGATGGATTATTCTTTCGATTGGTTCAGTGGTAAGTTAGAAAAGAATGATATATGACGATGAAATCATTTAAAACCTTTGTTGTTGTTTCTCATAGGACTTGATGAGATATTCACAGATCAAAATGATCAAAATACTCACAACGAAAGGGATACTCACTTCTCCTCGGCAGATTCCCTTTCAGATGTCTCCGTCACTCCTACATCTCTTTCATCGAAGCTCAAACATTCCAATACTCTAAATCTACCTCCATCCCCAGAAAAACACTATGCAGACAAGATACTCTCAGTTTTGAACTCTTATGACATACATGACCTCTATCAATGTCTGAGAGAGGTTTGTACTCCTGATGTGAAGATCTCGAAGAGAGTGTATTCTCTCTCTGATCCTCATATGAGAGAGAAAGGTCTTCAAGACACTTGTTTCAAGAGCATTGAAGAGTTTGTATGTTTTATGGAAGTTTGGAATGCCTTCATTCCTGATGGAGTGTTCTCAGCGACGAACCATCAGACGATTGTTCCTTGTCTTCCTACCTTCGTGTTTATTAGTAAGCTTCACTTCACAGGAAGAAAGACAGTGAGAACGATGAACTTCTTCCTTGAAGAGCGATTAGAATGCTATTATCCTTACTTACCTCAGATCGTCACAGGTCATGGATCAGACAGACCTAGTGAGATTCGTATCGAGGGCTCGATGACGATATTCGTGAATGAAGTTGGTCTAATTAACAAGATTGAGTTCTATTTAACTGAAGTCTAATATCTATTCTCTCCCTTCTCTCCCAAGCTACTTATATTAAGATCAAGAAATACCATTTCCTCAGATCTCTTTGATGTACCCTGATGATAAGATAGTTGATTATCATCATATAATACCTTCTTTTTGCTTCTTTTTCCTTCTCTCGTTGTTGTTATTGTTTTGTTTTTTGTGATGTTTTCTGTTTTTTTCTTTGTTCATTTCTTCTTTTTCCTTATCGAATGATGAGTGATATAATGCATTCGTACTGCGTTTTGCATTAACCCTGTTAAGCATTACCTGGGTAACCTCTTTCTTGTTAGATTCGTATTTCTGTGGTTTTGTTCATAATAGAGACAAGTTCTAACTCAAATGTCAAGTGAGATGAAAGATAAATGAATCATGAGATATGCCCAGATTCATAATAATAATCATAATATGTTTGTCCCTTCTGATATATTAATAGTAATAACAAAGATGCACATGTGAGAGAAATCAAGTAATAAGAGTTCGATTGATTACAAAGATTCCTTAAAGCATAATTCTAATCTGATTCTTCTCGTTTTTATTTCACTTCAATTCAACGAGGAATTCGCTACAAAGAGGAATACAACTCCGATTAAATTAGATGACAAGTCGAAACTAATCACAAAACAGCTCACTGAATCAAAACAGAAAAAACGAAAAGGAAAAGCTGTCGTAAACGTTCGGAAAGAATTGATGAAGCGACGAATGAATAATGTGAGGTGATTAAAACGTGTAAAACAAACAAACGCAAAGTCACCAAACCGGAGAAATCATATAAAATAGTATCGAAGAAAATGGTCTCAACGATAATAATTTGATTTCTGAAAACTTTATAACACACACATATATGTACTTCTATTTCACAGTTTTTTCAATGATCCCCACCTCTCTTAAGATAAAAGGGAATTCTTCAAAAGGGGGATCATATCAGAGGATTGGTTAAAGGCTTCTTCTACAGAACACAAAAACATAAATCAAAAAGAAAGATTACACTCAATCTAAGCTTGTAAAGGCTTGGTCACAATTTTTTCACTTTCACCCTTCGTACCATCTAATAAGGCAAATAATTCTTTCATGTCTGGATTGCGACATGAAACTTTAGAACTTTCATTACTTTCTTGGAACTTTCCACTGAAAGAGATTCCAAATCTGAACTCTTTCTTACTCGCACTGTCATGTTTTCCGCTCCATGGAAAGTATTGACGAAGACTACTGTCAACAGTCTTGCTTCGTCCTTTCGTAGCTTGCTTAATCCCACCCTTTGGACTCACTGGATGATTTCTGTGTGGATCCTCCAGCGACACTTCCCCGGTCAATTGATTCACCCAAGTTTTCACTCCACCGAATAATTCTTGTTTCCAATGATTTTCGATGACAATGGTATTACTTCGCTTCTTAGGACTTCTTTGACGTATGATTGAATCTTTTGCGAACTTAAAAGTTAAAATATTTGTAAATGTTTTACTCTCGTCAGGCTTGTGTTTTACTTCATTATTCAAGACATTCTCTTTGTCTATCTCTGAAGCTTGAGGTTCTATCACGAGCTTCAAATCAACTGATGAATTAGTCGATGCAGAAGAGACAGGTTCTGTGATAGTTCCTTCCTTAGTACTACTAATGATCATACTCTTGCGAATGATTTTAGGTCCTTCAGGATGAACCTTAATCGAAGTATTCTGCTGAGAAAAAATACCATTTCTGCCAGAATAAAACAATCTATTACCAAAACAAAAAGAACATCAAATCGTTAGACTCTCAACCATCCATGCTAACTATAGTCTTACTTACCCCTTGGAATAATCAGCTCGTTGACGAAAGAGATCACCAAACACCATGCTCACTCAGTCCAATCAAGTCAAATAATAATCTTGAATCAAAACCAATCAAGTGTTCTCTAATAATGATCCCAATGATATCAAAGCCAATCAATTAATTCGATGACTATGACGATACTCTATATATATGATACTATATACTATATACTATATATATGATGACAGTGATGGGTGATGGGTGATGGGTGGTCAGTCAGTCAGTCAGTGAGTCATCCAATATTATTATTGAGATCTTTCCTTCCTTCCTTCTTATCTTCTTAGATCTTTTCAGTTCATCAAGAATCCAACGGATTTTTAAGCAGTATTCTTTTAATTCTACCTTACAGCACTGCCTTTATGCTTTGTGAAGCCAAAATAGGAGGTAGAAGAAGAGGGAAGAAGAGGCGACTCAATTGCATTTTAAACTATTACGACGATGTTCTACGACTCTTCCTTAATTAACAATAACTACAAACAGAGAAAAAACATTGGAATTGTTAAAATAAAATTTCTATAGAGGAAAAATCCAAGAATTGAAAAATGAAAAATAAAAAAAGGAAGTAAATAAATAAATGCGAAGAATTCTTTCAAATCAAAAGAGGATTTGATAAATGGAAAAGAAGAAAGGTTCAAATCAATGTTGTTCGGAAAGGCGGGTTTGAATTCTTTGCACTGCCTTCAAGAAGGCTTCCATCGAAAAAGGCTTCGGCAAGAAATCATCGATCCCCGCTTTGAACGCCTCTTCCATCGTCTCATGGTCTGAGTTCGCTGACACTCCGATCACTATCTGATGGCGAGTCATCTTCTCTTTCTCTCGACCTCGAATCCTCCTCGTCGCTTCTAACCCATCCATCACTGGCATCTGAAGATCCATCAACACCACATCATACCTTACAACCTCACTATTAACATCAGAACAAACACCTCCTACCCTTCCTTCTCCCTCTTCTTCCCCTTCTTTACTCTCCTTCTTAAAAGCTTCCTTTGTCTCTAACTCATACAACATTTTCAGAGCGATCTGACCGTTCTCCGCCACCTCCGTACGATGCTTTTGTCTCTTCAACATCATCGACGTCATCTTTGCAATCGAAGGAGTGTCTTCTACGATCAACACTGACAGATTCTGATTCTGATTCGTAGTCGCATGTATTGACACTGCTCGAGGAGAGGGAGCACATGTAGGAGAGGCAAGAGCTTGAGTCACGCCAGTATCATTCGCATGTCCATTTTTATTCATATCTCCCAGAATATGAAGTTGTGAGGTCATCATACCTTGATTCGCCTCGTAAGTTTCTCTCCCTCCCAAATTACCACTCTTCTCCTTAGCTGACGCAGTCCCTCCTATCAATGCTGCTGCCGTCACTGTGTCTGCTCGATAAGGAATCGTGAACCAAAACACCGACCCTTGCTTCCCATCCACCCTCTGATGCACTCCATACTTTCCCTTCAACGCCTCGATTCTCTTCGCCAACGAATACAACCCCAAGCCTGTGCCTCCTGCTAGTCGCTGCGTCTGTTTGAAGGGGTTAAAAAGCGATTTCATTGCCTCCTCTGCGATGCCAATGCCTGGATCGATCACCTCGAACATCAACTCTTCATAAAAACTCTTCTCTGAGACTGCAATAGAACTTGCCTGAGATACGTTGGAAGCATTGGACATCCTTCGATGGGGGATAGGACGTCTTTGACGACGATGGTGATGATGATGGCGGTTGTGATGGTTTTCTTCTTCTTCCTCTTCTTCATCTTGTGCTTCGATGTCAGAGGGTATTTCGAGGTGGTGGACAGTTCTTATGGTTTGAGTGCTCTCAACTTGTCTTACTGTGGATACTGAAGAACCTAAAGGAGCAACTTTACTCGTCTTGAGAATACTCCTCCTCGTCCCCATCGATGCTAACATCGCATCTATTCCATTGGAGTTCGAGCTGGTTGCCTCTCGTAACCACTGACTACCAGCGACACTGAGCTGACTTGATCTAATTGAGAAACGCGAAGATAATGACTTGCGAGATAAATGAGCCTGGGATTGCTGCCGTTGCATCGCTGAGAGTGGAGGTTGATAGTTCTCTGGTTCTGATGTAATAATCTCATCTTCTACTTGACCACACACCTTTGTAGGTAACGTCACCCTCGACACCACGATCAAGACCTCTCCTTCTCCCGAGTATTTCACTGCATTCGATAACAAACATAACAGGTTCTCCTGCAACCACTGCCGATCCGTTATGATATGACTGCAGATCCCTTCATCCTCATACGATTGCAAAGTAATCTTCATCTTGTTCTGAATGTTCGTCATGCATTGCAAAGGCATGTTGATCGTCTCTTGCAGATCGATCGTCTCGTTCTTTGGCACTAGTTTCAGACCGTTAGAAGCCTTCGTGTAGTCCAAGCACCGGTTGATCGTCATCAGCATGAAGGCATTCGTGTTGCGGATGTTCACGATGCAGCTCTGCAATCCTGACATCATCGACGTCAAGTACTCCTTCGTTACACCTTCTTGGTCTGTTCCTGTTCCTTCTATCATAGAAGAGGAAGGTTTGTTAGGAGAGCTCTTCAGCTTCAACATACACTCGATGATGTCAGCTGAGATGATGTCGATTCCTGTCATGAAAGAAGATAAAGGCTATCCAACAACCAAATATTAGTCTTTATTTATGTGTATGAAGATGAAGATCACTTACTGTCTTTAGATCATGAGCAACATTAGCGATCAAGTGCCTCATCTCTGTTGCTTTATTTTGTAGTGCCAGTTTCTGGTTTGCATCAATCATCTTCTTTAATTGTCGACTTAATAAATAAAACAATAAACACTGTTTAAAAGAATCTGCCATAATCACATATGCTGTCATTACATAAAAGATCATGATCTGCACGGCTCTCCCTGATGCTAATAGAAGAGCACAGAGAGAAATAGAGAAGACAGCGACCGCCCCTGCGGTTATATTCAAATACATTCTCGTCTCTTTTAAGACACAAACAAATAAAACAGGAACTAATAATAAAATAAAAAAAGATTCCATCGGGAAACTTCCTGCATGTGCAGAGTTATTACATGAAAAGCTATGAGGAATGTCAGTGGAGGGACATTGTCCTGCGACAGTTCTTTGAATTAAATCCAATGATCTAACGGCTACACAAGCCATGTAATAGATTGCTTGTAATAAATCTGCATTCTTTTCTCGTAATCTTGGTTTGGAGCCTTTTAATAACCAGCTTGTGTAACTTCCCCAATATGATTCCTCATCATTGATGCTGCCATATAACAACCAGCCAGACACGACGACCACTATTTCTAATGCAAACTCTGCGGCGCACCATAAGAGGATAAACCGTTGTTGACCATATCGAAATTTAAAAACTGTTTGAATGACTGAAAAACAAGAAAGAAGATGTAACATTAAGAAGAATCCAGGTGATTTACTATTACTCATAAATCTCATAAATTCTTTCTGTAAAGCTCGATCTCGCAGTGATGAAAGTAATTTATCTCTTCGTTTCATCAGTTCTCTCTCTAAATCTAATACTGATGTTGTTTGTGAAGTCGTTGCTAATAGATCTCCAATGTCATCATCTGACTGCGAACCAAATCGTAATATGGTTCGCTTACTCGAAGACTTTTCGAGCCGAGGACTTTTTGCTGAGGTAGATTCATTCATTATAGATACTCATAAATCGTTCAATACCTAAACACAAACAGAATATGCTTGGAATGAAGGTCAACAAGGTCATCTTCACTCATACCGTAACAAAGGAAGAGAAAGACTGGTCTCTTGTATCGAGATAACGAGAGTCTCTTAGCACAGTAGTGTATTATTTTGAAATACTCTTCTACTCTTCGTTGATTACTGTTTCTCTGTGTTTTTCTATTAACCACTCTCTTCCACTCGCTTCCAAATATCGGGGAGTGATGTGTGGTCTCGAAGTGGAAGATGGTTGATGACTCGACGGTTTTTTTTCATCCAGACTTCTATCCCGGGTGTGTTTCGAGCAGTTTGCACTGCGCCGGGTGTGTTTTGTGCAGTGTTTGAGCGATCAGTAGTTGGAAAATGCAGTGTCCTCACTCTCCTTTAAAATTTGTCCGCTCAAACTGTCAACAAAAGCTAGCAAAGAGTGTTCGAAATGAGACACAAATTAATTGCATTTTGATCTTCGTTGAAAGATGATGTTCTTCCAACTCATTGTTGTCTTCGCCTCACTGAATCATATTACTGGTCAAACTATTTCCCAAATCGAAAGTCTTCCCATTTGTATCACTGGTGCAACTCCTTTTCGAGTTGCTGATGAGTGTGCTCCTGGGTGGTATTGTCCACTATACCAAGCCTCTAACTCCAGCACTTACCCTGTTCAATGTGCTGCGACAGATGACTGTCTCTTAGACCGTCTCAAAACTGAGTTCTGTGACCGTCAAGGTAGATATGAGCCATTACTTTGCGAGAAAGGCTATTACTGCCCTAACCCCTCAGAGCAGATTAAATGTCCGAAGGATTACTTCTGTCCAATGGGACAATACGAACCAATCTCATGTGGACCGTTGACTTCCTGTCCTGAAGGATCAGATAAAAGAACTGATTATAGTTCCTTGGTCGCTATTGTTGTCACAGATGTCGGGGTTGTTTTGATCTGGTGGTTGCGAAGAATGTTCAAACATTATAACAAAGCTAAGGATAGCATCACACCAAAAGACGTCGCTGTGGAGGAAGATGGAGTCCAAGACTTTCAACAAATAGAAGAAGGGAAAGATTCAGATCGTACCATCTCTCCTGATACTTTAAAGCTCTGTGAAGGCTTTATTCGTGCTCAGGGCACTTTACCTCCAATGCAGATCAAGTTCACAGAGATGTCATTAACTATCCCCCCACAGAATCAATCCTCTAAGTCCAAGACAGTATTAAAAGGTGTGACAGGATCCATTGAACCTGGAAAAGTGACTGCTATTATGGGTCCATCAGGTGCAGGGAAAACAACCTTCTTAAACACGGTCTTAGGCAAGGTTGATCCTTCCTGGGAAAGAGGTGGAGTGCTACAGATCAATGGTGTTCATGAGAACTTATTAAGATTTCGAAAGATTATTGGATATGTTCCTCAAGAAGATATCATGCATCGTGACTTAACCGTGAGAGAGAATATCACCTACTCTGCAATGATTCGATTACCACGTCATTGGACTGCTGCTGAACGAGATGATCACATTAACGCCACCATCGCTGCCGTGAAACTATCTCATGTGGAGGATGTGCCGATTGGAGATGAAGTTCGTCGTGGTATTAGCGGTGGTCAACGCAAGAGATGTAACATTGGCATCGAGTTAGCTGCTGCACCACTCTTCCTCGTCTTAGATGAGCCAACGTCAGGCTTAGACAGTACTTCTGCTATGGATATATGTCAAGTATTAAAGGATCTCGCTGCCAATGCAGGAATTACTGTTGCAATGGTGATTCATCAGCCACGTATTGAGATTTGGGAGCAATTAGACCAACTGCTATTACTCGCTCCTGGAGGTCTCACCGTTTATCAAGGTCCTCAGAAACTCGCCTCTGCCTACTTCGAACAATCTTGTGGTGTTGCTCTGAAGCCTGGAGAGAATCCTGGTGATGCTTTGATGGATCGTATTGCTGAACAAGCTTCGTCACTCGTCGATGCATGGAGTAAAGAAGGAGAGAATCAGGTCGCCTTGTTATTAAAAGAGAGCAACGATTACCGAATCAGTAGGCAAAGTGATTATCTCACATCCAGAAGAAGTGATAAGGGATCAGGCAAAGAGAAAGGTTATGCAGCTGTAAATGGCTCAGAAGGAAGTGATTATCCTCCTTTCCCTCCAGGCGAGTTCCGAGTTAACGCTCATTTCCTCAAACAGATTTATCTTTCCATTGTCAGAAACTTATGGAAGCAATTAGCGAGTCCACCATACTTAGAAATGGGTCTTGCACTGTTAGCAGGAGGGCTGATGGGAGATCTAGTTGAGGTGAAGTATCAAGGAGTTTTATCTTCTCCTTACACTTTGTTCTCACCTACTCCTCTGGAAGGAGCGATTGGTTCGTTCTTCAATTCAGTTGGTCTTGCTCTTAGTTTAGCTTCAGCTAGTGCAGGAGTTAGTGTGTTTGGTGAAGAGATGCATATCTATGGAAGAGAAGTCGCTACAGGTCATAATCATTTAGGCTATTTCCTTGGAACCAATATAGCACAATTACCAAAGATCTTTGTTGCGGGATTACACTTTGCTTTCATTTTCCATATTATTAATCAATGTTTAACACCTTTTAGAACATTCTTTCCTATTGCATTCTTATTATATTTTGCAATCTATGGTCTGGCATGTATTGTAAGTATGTTAGTCTCGAGGAAGAATGCTCCTCTCTTAGCTGTCGTTGTATCATTATTCTTTGCATCAATGACACAGAAAGGAGGATTTCCTGAAGGAATACAATACTTTAGTGCATCGAGATGGGCAACAGAGGCAATCTTTACGAAAGAGTCCGAACCATTCCTTCATATCATGGAGGTAAAAGATGTGTCTGCACATAATGCTGGATATAAATTAAATCGAGTAACAGAAGATTTTATTTTCATGTTTTTAGTTGGTCTTTTCTATCGACTGATTGCATATTTTTGTATGTTATACAAAGATCGTCGAATTGTCATCTGGAAGGAATTGCTTCGTTAATTGAAGTGAGAATCAATGGATTGTAAAGAAGAAGAATGAAGAGGAATCAGAAGAGAATCATTGACGGCATTCATTCCCTGCTAATTTTGTACATAAGAATAATAAGAATAAATATCAAGACTAATCCTAATCGTAATCATAGAACTCTTTTAAGAGATAGATAATCGAGACTCTTCCCCAATCAAATATAATGTCTACATCACAAGCTGTTCATTCCTTAACCTTTAATTTTGTTTTCTTTTTCAAATTTTCTCCGGTGTTTGTTTGTTCTTCTTTGCAATATGCATTCTTCTGGAGTACTCTTGATCACTAAGATGTCGGATAAAATGAAGGATGGCTTCTCTTAGGCCTGACCAAATGCGATCTTCAGACTTGGTCATAGATTAGCTGTTGCTTCACAATAAAAATCTTGATCACATTCTCTCAAAAAAACAAAGTAAAGATAATTAAGGAAGAAGAAGAAACAGCTCTGAATTAAAACTTTATAGATGCTAAGGAATTAACAACTTCTAACTATTACTTACATCGATAAACTTAGGACCAGAAATCTCAAATTCGATGTGAAGGTTCTATTTTATGATCAAACCAATAGAACATTTCTCTCGCATACTACTGAAGAACATCTCATCGGAGAAATAGAACAAATGCAAAAGCAGAGAAAGAACAGGGGGAGATGCTATCATGTAGGCCAAGATGTTTAGTAAGTACAACTTAAACAGGCAGACGAAAACAGGTAGAAAAAAATCAATATAAAAACATACCAGAAATGCAAACAATTATTAGCAAGAGCAATATATCGATAAAGAACAAAGCAAGGAAAGACATTGAATGATAAATATTCCTCTCTTCACTTTACAGGGAAAATAGCTTTGCAACAAGAACAAGAGGAAGATATTAGACTTCAGTTAAATAGAACTCAATCTTGTTAATTAGACCAACTTCATTCACAAATATCGTCATCGATCCCTCGATACGAATCTCACTAGGTCTGTTTGATCCATGACCTGTGACGATCTGAGGTAAGTAAGGATAATAGCTTTCTAATCGCTCTTCAAGGAAGAAGTTCATCGTTCTCACTGTCTTTCTTCCTGTGAAGTGAAGCTTACTAATAAACACCAAGGTAGGAAGACAAGGTACAATCGTATGATGGTTCGTCGCTGAGAACACTCCATCAGGAATGAAGGCATTCCAAACTTCCATAAAACATACAAACTCTTCAATGCTCTTGAAACAAGTGTCTTGAAGACCTTTCTCTCTCATATGAGGATCAGAGAGAGAATACACTCTCTTCGAGATCTTCACATCAGGAGTACAAACCTCTCTCAGACATTGATAGAGGTCATGTATGTCGTAAGAGTTCAAAGCTGAGAGTATCTTGTCTGCATAGTGTTTTTCTGGGGATGGAGGGAGAGAAGGTTTGGGATTCTGAAGTTTTGAATTGGTCGTAGCGGGAAGCGGTGTGCAAGAGTTGGTCGAACTCGAAGAAAGATTATTGGAAGAAGAGAAAAGATTCCTATCAATTTGCTTGATATCCAAATCAAAGATCTCATCGTATTCTATCGAAGAAGTTTAATTTGTTGTCCTTGTATTTATCCATCCCAAATCAAACTTACCTATTAACCAATCGAAGGAATGATCCATCCTGTCAAATCAAGAAAGTATTAAATAATGAATGACAATCATCAATCTATGCATTGATATCCATACATCTCATAGGCAGTAGTCGTTCTCAAAGCATTGGACAACTACTCGAGAAATGGCGATAGAAAGAGGCTAATAAGGGAAGAGGAGAGTACACTGAGAGAATTAGTGACCCCCTCTGTTACGGTCGCAAATCGTCCCAATTCACCACTTCAATGGAAGGAGGAGTTCCGAAGAACTTCCGAATTCTGTCCGCAAAAGACCTTTTTAGTTTTATACGCTGCCTGAGAGCAAGGGAGTGGTCACTTCGCATAAAATGTAGCACTTGCACGAAATGCTACAATTCGTGCAAGTGCTACATTTTATGCGAAGACTAGCTTTCAACAGTCCACAGTAGAGCAGGTAGTGCAGAAGAAGTGGATAGAGCAGGCTACTCCCAGGCATACAAAGCATGGGCACAAGGTTGTTAAGAGCAAGAACCTTTCATAAGAGAAAAATAATACCTCGATTTTAAAAAGCAATCAGAAATTTCATAAATTATTTATTGAATTCTCATACAACAAAAATTAACACCTGAAAACAAGAAGATATATCATTCCTATTTCAGAGGTAATCTCGAAACTAAAAACAAAAATCAATCATTATTCGAAGAATTGGCATCAAAGGAATTTTTCAACCCTAAACTAAGCTATTGAACAACTCGAGTATTCCTCAAGATATAGAATGTATCCAATACACTTGAGATAAACTAAAAGCAAAGGAGTAACGTAAAAGGAAAGAGGTAGGTCACGCGAATATGAAATAAAAGAAGCAAAAAAAGACAGAAACTACGATATGTCATGTATAGAGGGAGTGAAAGAGTCTGTTTATTGATATCTCGCAGCCTTCTCATCATTAACTATCATTTTCAACTGTTGATCTGGCTCATAATAAGACCAGTTCCCTCCATGTAATGTGTTGTAGTA
>VKHI01000726.1:0-14725 GCA_015145745.1 Poterioochromonas sp. DS
TCCCCAACCTATGGGATCATTATTAGCTCTTTGTATTGATCTTTTAACTGAATTAGTCCCTGCCACATCTTTCGCTTTTGAGAAACCTGAAAGTATGATTATGCAAGTTCCTCCTCGTAATGTGAAGACTGATAAATTGACCTCATTTAATTTACTTTTCTATGCTTATGCTCAAGCTGGATTCATCTTAACTGGTGGTTGTTTCCTGTATTACTTCCGAGCGTTCGGAAGATATGGTGTCACACCACAAGATCTTTTCCAAAATAACAATAATTATTTCCCATATACCGATTATATTTTCCGAACAAGTGATGGAAGTGGTAGAAATTATGATAAAAGTGATCAAAATTATATTTTAAATGTTGTCGCCACTGGTTGGTTTATGATGATTTGGGCAGGACAAGCAGCTCATGTCTGGACATGTCGTACAACAACAGTTTCCATGTTTCAACATGGTTTCTTTGGTAATGAAGTCACAAATTATGGTGTTCTTCTAGCCATTGGTTTAGGATGTTTTGTAGCATATACACCTGGTATTCGATATATTGTCTCTAGTGAGAATCCATTCTCATTAGAGATTTTATATGCTTCTTTATTAGTTTGGGGAACTATCTGGGGTTGGACTGAAGCAAGAAAATGGTTTACTAGAAATTATCCTGCACATTGGTTAAATAAATACCTTGCTTGGTAAATAACTGTATGCCCTTCTTCCTTCGTTCTCTTCACTTCTGTCAAATGATATTCTTTCCAATATTATTGCCACATACGATGATCACAACTATTTCCTTTCCCTTCGGAAAATATCAATTGCAGATGAGATCGATTATTTTTTTGTTTCTTCTTGGTCGTAGTTGTTATCTGAAGGCATTTTTTTGTTTATTTTTGGTTTAGGTTTTTTGCTTTTTTTTTCAATGGTTGCTGGCAATCTATTACTATGATATGATTAAAAGAGAAAAGGAATTAGTGAATCAAAACAGCAGAAATAGTTACACAATGAATATAAGTTATTTCTGATCTATGATGAATACATCCTTGTCAATGTGCAATGAATGAATCAATTAATACACATTACTTGATGTTAAAGTGATTGAAAAAAACAAAGAAAATAATAGAAGAAAAAGAAAAGATAATCACTGATAAAAGAAGTAATAGAGAAGGTAATTGTAATCGAAACAATCAGACCAAATTTACATAAATAATCATATAATAATAAATTATAAATAAAGAATAATAATAATAAATATTGTATTGTGACCTTTGCATCTAAAATAAAATAAAAGTAATAATAAATAACTCTACTTACTCTCTTTACTCTCTATCTTCTTTCTTTTTCTGATACCTCTTTCATCGACTTACTTGTAGCTTATGAATCGATAACTCCACTGAAGAAGGACTATGAGTCACCTTATACCTTACACCTTACACCTTACACCTTACACCTTACACCTTACACCTTACACCTTACACCTTAACACTGCTTCAATAAGCAGAAGAATATGAAGAGAACCCTTTCTTCTTCGAGTATATTCGAGCGATAGGCCAACGAGAAATAAAATATCATTCCATGTTGATTGATATTATTTACAATATTATCACTATTATAACATATCATATACCGTTTAATGTTCATAGTTTATCGTTTATCGATTATCTATCATTGTTATTATTATAATTATCTAGAATATACAGGTGTACGAAGCTTTGCTCTTGTTTTCACACGAATTTCTTCAGCTTTTAATTGTTTAATATATTGTAAATGTTTTTGTTTCTCATATTCATTGACTTCATATTGATATTCATACATCTCTTGCTTTGACATTGGACGAGATAAACTTTGTAGTTGTGATAGATCAACCTTTAATGTCACTTTAGCAGCTTCTTCCTTCTGATCTCTTTCATCGTAAGAGTTCATAGTGTCAGTCTCCTTGGAATTGGATGCAAAGTTAACTGATTGCTTTGAAGGTGTGAGAGAATCAATACTCGACGACAGAACTCCTCCACTCTTTAGAATGGATGTGGTCGGAGATTGTAAAGTGTAACTAGGCTTTGATGATAAATTTTCCTTGGGTGAAACAATTGCAGGAAGTGTTGGTATTTTCGATGAATTTCTCATAATAATTTGTTCAGGAGAAGGTGGTGGAATCGTAAAATCAGTTTTCATTACAGTAGCAGCTTTAGCAATTGATGGTAAATAAGATGTAAAATACTTCTTAGGAATTTTCTTTGTACATCTCATAATCGATAATTGATGATTTTTCTCTTGAATTTGTTGAATATAAAAATCATGTAAACGATTCTCTTCAACTTTCATCCTTTGATAATAAACATCAAATCCCCAAAAACGATCCATCTCAGTTTGTTCTAATTCTTCATTAAACATATTCTCTCGTTCCATTAATTCTCTTTCTAATTCATAAGAATATTCACGTAGTTGATAAGAACGATAATCTTCATATTCTAAACAATTTTTCTCATATTGTAAATATTTTTCATATTTTTCTTTTCTTCGTCTTTCTTTTGCTTCTAATCGTTCTAATTGACGTCTTCTTTCATTCTCTTCAGTTAATCGTTGTTGTTGTAAACCATATTTATTTAATGTGATCATACGATCATTAACATAATTTTTTAATTGTTGAATTTCTTCTAATTCTTTTTCACGTTGTAATTGTTTTTTGATTCTTTCTTTCTCTTTGAGATTTGCCATTCTTTCTTCACTAATAATTTTCCAATAATCTATTCGAGGTCCATCATCTACATCTATTTCATGAGAGATACCAAACATCTAATATAAAGGATTAATGATACAGTTTTTATCCATTGAACAGCGCTAACTTACCCTATTTGCTGCAGATGCATTCAGAGGAAGTCCTGCTGAATCAAAGTCTTGTAATCTCCAAGTTCTTCGTTTCCTTGCAGTTGGTGCAAGGGTTTTTTCACCATCATAACCTAAATGAAATTTTAATAAAGTATAAGCTCTTCTTTTATCAAGATCTTTTCTTGTTGTCATTTCATCATTATCAAACCATTTCTCATCCACGGCCAATGCTTGTTCATTTAATAATTCTCTTTCTTTCTTTTTCTGTAAAAGTTCTTCTTCTTGTTTCATCTTGATTAATATTGCTTCTTTTTCATCATCTTCTACTTTTATTCCTGATTTTTGTGAATTTATTGCTTGGATAGCAAATTCTCTTAATCTACGGTATGTTCGTTCCTTCGCGACTTTCGAGACCATTGTTGCTAATCCTTGTTCAACTAATCGTTGATATGCATAAGCATCTTTTCTTTGATCAGGTGGTAAATGATAGATTGCATCATTTCTTCCTTGATTGGTTATTGCTTGATGAGAATCTAACAAACACTTTTCACAAATATCAATTAGATTTACAGGATAACTTTGACTCCAAAAGATTTGACCATTTTCTAGATCAAAAGAGAACAACTTCTCATCATCAGCACCCCAATATTCAACGTTTCTATCTAAGTATGGTATTATACCAGGTGTTGGAAGATGTTGTTTTGGCATGGTATCAGTCCGCATACGATATTCAAGACTAAATAATCTCTTTTGACGACATAATTCACATTGTTTTCGCTCTGGATTCTGTTGAATGGATTGAATCATATCAATCATTTCTTGTACTGATAATTCATGTATATTATAGATCATTAACTCTAAATCTGTTGGTGATAAATGACGAGCTATCTGCATTAGGAAAATACGATTATTTTCTGATACTTCTGTACTCCATTCAACTATATACTGCGCCTTCAGTTGTGAGAAGATATGAAGGCCGAGATAATGTAGTTTCCATTGATTATCTTCTATTTTAATCAAGGACAAAAGAAAATCAACCGTAGCTAAGATTTTGGAGTTTGGAATACGATGTAATACATCTGATAGAGCAGTAAGTCTATCAAGATTCCAATCATACGATCCCATTAACTGGAAAGCTGGGAGTCGTTGTAATCCTGGAAACTTCTTGATCAGTACTAACAGTGTTGACCTTAATTCAAGGGGAATATTTTGCTCTGCTTCTGTCGTCAAGCGATCTATCTCTTCTAATCTTTTCATTTGAAGGTCCCACTGCTCTTCCTCCGTGAGAGGAACAGCGTGAGGGACTTCATCAGAGTTCATGATTTATTATTAGTAAATTCAGTGTAACGTTCATATAGAAGATTTCTTTCTATTACTCACCGTTTAGATTATTTCATCAGCAGTTCTCTGATAGTATAATGGTCAGTATACCCGCCTGTCAAACGGCGCCTCACGCTCCTCATAGAGCGCGGGAGACCTGGGTTCGATTCCCAGTCAGAGAGCATTACTTTTTTCCCAGCAACCTTTTTCATATCTTTAATTTTTTATTTCCCACTTTTAAAAAGATAATTTTGTTTTTGAGTATTCCAACCAGATCGGTTCTTAATTTATGATTAGAGCGTGGATGTTGTTTCATGTTATTATCCTATCATGGAAAGATACATCTGGGGTTGTTTTAATTTAAATTAAAAGCTTTTGAAAGCAAATGAAAAAACTGCTTGATGTTCGTAAGTCTCGCGAAGGGTATAAAACATCAAGGCAGCAAACAAAAAATACAAGAGAAGAGGAATTGATGACAATCAACACTAAGTTTATCGTTGTTTAAGTGGAACTCGATTCTTGTAAGAGGCGAAGGATGTTCTTACTACTATTTGTTGAGGATGGCAAGGATAATTGTAATAAAAATTCCTTCGTTACCAACCATAATCCTTCTTTCTTTGCAAAAACCTTCTCTCGTTGGAGACAATGAATTAATACTTCTAACTTCTGAATGCAAACATTTGATAATTGTTGGATTAAGATTGCATATTCCTCATTCGCAGCCGAATTAGATGGAGGAAATAAGATACCTACTGCTGAACTCACAGCTGATGGTTGAGAAATGACTGCTCCTGTAGAGGGAGCAGGAGGAGAAGTTGGAGTGATCTCAAGGAAGTAGCTGAACAGCTGGAGGAACTGTAACCACAGTTTGTCAAAGGATGGATAATGAGATAACTTCCTCACATGCTTCATAAATACAACTGTGAGTGTATCAATGCATCTCATAATAACATGGGACTCTATTGCAGATAATTCAGGTGCTGTAGACGGGATAGAGGTAAGCTCTGGGGTAATTTCCTCTTCTGACGACGCCTTTGGAGGACGAGGAGTTGGATCAACTGCGACCCAATCTTGGTCATGTTTACCTTTCCCACCAGTTCCGGAGCCTGTTGAACTCGCTCTTCCACGAGCTTGTGGCGGCGGAAGTCCAGGTGCTGTGGTTACAATCTGTGCAGTGAGTCCCAAGCTCTCAAGATGGTTAACCGAAGAATTAATAGCAGCGTGTAAAGATTGTTTGTGCAAATCAGAGATGAGATAATCACCAAGCACGCGAATTACAGGACAGAGAATATGCACAAAAACATCAATCAAGACTCCAGGAGGTACAGCATAAGCATGGCGATCGTTGATAGCCTCACAAAGAGCGATAGCACAAGATTCTCTGACCGGAACTCGATCATCAGCAACACCTTCCGCCAAGGCATGTAAAATAGGCAACCAACATTTCTATAAGATGAATTCAGATATTTATTAGACAATTTAGAGGTGAGGGGAAAATTACCTTCCACACAGTTGCAGATGTCTCGTCTAAAGCCAATAAATCTTCATAATCCATCACGTCTTGACTTCCCTCTTTCTTAAGAGCTGTGTCAGATGCTGAAGTATCATTACCGCCTTCGCCTTTATGAGGATCCTGAATAATAGCCTAAAAGAATGAACCAAAAGAGGAAACTAAGTCGCTTTCTCGGGCATACATGGCGGCGAAAGAACTTACCTCAAGGCGTGAATGAAGATATTTCAATAACTTGACTGCACCAGTTGATACGAAGATAGGTGCTTGCTTATTGTACACTAAAGGTTTAACAGCAATTATGCAAAATACTGGAACATTCGCAATAAGTCGTGGTTCATGGAGTAACCAAGCCATGACTTCAAAAGATTTAAAAGCGGCAAACGAACCAGCATTAGAACCGAAAGCGACAATCTTAAACAACGTTTCCCATTGCTCTAAAGATAGCATAGGAAGAAGATCAACGTTGTGGGTGAAGAGCTTCCACATTCCTGCAGCGATCTGATTAGATAGTCCTTGAAGACTATCAATCGCCGCGAGGTAATTTTGATGTGTTAGTGCTGCCGTCGAGTTCGCATGATGAGATTCGTCCTCCAAGTCATTGCTATTTGCCGCCTTTTGTAGTGGCATATTTTTCTTTGAAGTCATTGTATTGCTTGGAGGAACCGGTGTAGCAATAGCAGCCGCTGCAGTTGCATTCGTCACCGTCAATGAAAGAGGTGGTAACCTGAAGAGAGGATGGAAAATTCGTCCCAATAATTCAATTAAAACACCACCATAATTATCACGAGATAGCATTCTAGCAGATATTTTCAACAATCCCGATAATTGCCTAATTTTACCATCAAAATTTGATAAGAAGCAACCGAGAAATACAGAAATAACTTACCTCTCAGTGATATAGGATAATTTATGAAAAGAATTTCCTAAACAACGAGTATAATGATATTTTAAATAAGGCCAGCATAAATGGAAACGATCACGATTTCTTAAAACAATTTCCACTAATAACATCTCTAACCATGCAATACTTGCAGCAGATGTGTAAGATTGAATTCTTTGATTGGAAATAAAATGCATTGTGTCCAAGAAATGTTCGGAATTGCGATAATAATGAATCGCATAAGCCTTTGGACTGCTATTAGCGCTGTGATTTGAGGTATTAGGGAGAATATTTTGGTAGGCAGGATTGGAAATCGCAACGTTTTGATGATGGTAAGAACTACTGGAGAGATCTAACGTAATGTGATCAACTAAATCGTTAATCACATCATTGTTATTGTTATTACGATCACTTTCCTTTCCACTTCCTAAATTTCCACTAGCTACTCCAGCACCGGCTGCAACTGCTGTAGCTGAAGAATTAGAAGCAACTTCCATAGAGCAATAAGCTTCAGTGGTACGAATAATTGTCTTTAATAAGGCAACCAAATGCTCATCAGGTAAAAATTTGCTCTCAGCGATAAAACCAAGAATGTTCGTCTTCTCTATCGATGAGCGCAGAGAATTTACATCCCATTTAACCGTCTTCGCGAAAGGTTGATCAGGAGAGCGAGGTGTTAAAGATCCTCTTTGATTATTTTGCTGTTGTAAAATTCTTTGACCCAAAATTGCCGTTGGGGTAGAAGGAGGAGCTGTTGCCGCACCAGAAGTGGTGTGATAGGAAGAATTCGAAGATGGCTCATAGCCACTATCCCAACGCGAGGAGCGTAAATTGTACTGGTCGGAAATAATACGAATTAAAGTTCCCTCAATAGTGTCGTCTTCCTCATCTGCAGATCCGTATCTGCCTTTACCAGACGAATGTGCTGTGGAAGATGATGACCCAAATAGCGCCTCACCTAATAACTGTAAAGCGTAGAAAGAAGAACGAGTATTCTCTGCTTGTTTCTTTTGATTTGCTAAATTCTGTTGCTCTTGTGCTAATAACATAGCTTCTTGTTGTTGTTCCTGACGATCTAAGGAAACAAGGGAAAATTCAAACTCTTGTCGTACATTGGAAGGTAAAAGATTGTCTTGCTCGGCATCTAAAAATACTAATTCACTTGGCAGCAGAGTGAAATCGCGTAAAATGACAAGTGGATAGATTAATAACGACCAATTACTCATTGAAGAATAATAAGTAGCGATAATGTTTAATAGTAACAACAAAGACTTCTGCACAGTACCATATGAAATTCGTTGAATAAAATAGCAATGGTCAGGGTAGACGTCATCATCCTGAAGAGGATCAGACTCAATAATCATCCCTGACGTAGTAGGAGGGAACAAGTACTCATTTGGTAATGACATCATCTTAACATAAGTTTGAGCAATATCAGTATCCTTCAATCCACTAATCTGCAGTAAAATCGCAGTGGTCATGTCAATAATCTTCCAGAGACCATGCTTTGAGGCAATACTTAAGATTTCCATTAGGAAATCTGTAGATAGCTCCATTAATCGACCGGTTCTCTCTTTCCATTCGAATAATTGGTGATTTTCATTGATAGGGGGTGCGTCAGGTGTCTGCTCAATATAAATTGTCTCTTCGACAATAATATGATTGTAAATCAACACACTAATGCCAGGAAGAAGCAAATAAGGAGAGGTTGCGTACAATAAATCTCTGTCCCAGAGCCAGTCTAATCCATAGATCTTCTCGAACAATGTGGAGAGATGCAAAGTCGAATACCAACCTAACGGCGAGGTGAATAGATCTTTCAATATGGCATATCGCTCAAACATAGACGCGGTAGTACTATCGTCGCTACGAGTGGAAGTATTACTGCTCAGGGCACCACCAGCGCGCCCACCTTCTCCAATTTCATCACTAACCTCATCATTTTCCTGATTCAAGGTTTTAGCCAACAGTTGGTTAATAAAGAGTGGATTTTGGCGTGAGCTGAGTAAAAGAGAGTAGTATGGATTGGTCTTTAACATCATATTCACATCCATCCACTCCTCATCAGTAACAAGAGCAAACACCTCACTACCGTGAGTTGTGCGAATAGGATGCTTGGAAATGGAATCGTAAATCTCTTCCAGGTATTCCTTTGGTAATGGCTTGGTTTGATTGACATCTCGGCCATAATTTGTATTATTTTTAATAAATTGATCTAAGGTCATCTTCTTTTCAGGTCGAATATTCGGATTATGACGATCAGTATTCAACATAATAATAGAAAATGATAATAAATAAGTAATTTCAGGATTTTCAATAATTTCTGAACGATTTTCATAACAATGATGATGAACATATTCAGAAAAGGCTACTAATATTCGATCAATTTGTTGTGCTTCACCAGGTAAACGGAAAGCAGATAAAAATAATCTTAAACTATTTAATACAGATAATGAAGAAAAGGAAAATGATTTCACATAGCACTGCAATAATTGTTGATGAAATTCAACACTTTCACATTCATGTTTTAAATTATTATTTTTATCTTTACCTAATTCACCAAGAAATGCACCAACAGCAGTTTTATCTAAAAACGTATTTTGACGTAAGAAAATTGCTGCAATACTTGGTGTTAATGGTTTTGGTAATAAACCTTCTTGTTGGAGAAATTGGAAACATATTGTTGGTTTTTCAAGAAATTTTTCTGAACTTTCAAGAAATAATCTTTTACTAATACGAGCTAATGCGAATAATTCATTTAATTGTCCAACTTCTTGTGGTGTAATCATATTCTGATTCGCTTTCTTTTGATGCTCATCAAACCATTTATCAGAAATTTGTTTTCTTCTGCTAAAAGAATGAATAAGTTGCTTGTAAGCTTGAACAATATAAATGCCTAAATCTTTTGCACTGCCAAGTTTCTCCGTTCCAGTCGTTAAAATAATGCTAAAAGCGGAAAGGTTCAGATAGAATTTACAGAGTTAAGAGAAATTGTCTTACCTGGTCGCTCGGGTGAGAAGCTGCACGAGCGGTTGCACAAGATCCATTGCTAATGGATGACAATCAAAAGAAGCAAATAATGCGGGCAACAGAGTATCATCACTAATTAAATCTGTTAAACTCTCAAAAATCATCTCTAAAATCTCTGTGCGATTTAATAAGTAAGGAGGCGGGGCTGGAGCATTCAATGCAGCACTAGAATCAACACTTTTCACAGAAGAACGATTTGGAGAAGGAGGGAAATTATTCGGATCCACACCACCACCTGCATTACTTGGTAAGGTAACACCAGCTAATGAAGAAATTGCTGTAATTGAAAGAAGTTCTTTTAATGGATGAGTAAAACCAATTTGGTAATTTAATATTTCTAAATATTTAATTAATGATTTAATATAAACTTGATGAATAAAATGTTCAACAACATGACGTAATACACCAGGACATGTTGTTAAAAGAATTGTAAAAATACTTAAAATAGATTGTAATGGTTTTAATGACAATGTTTCCCATTGTGATGATATATTAATTAAACAATAAAAAATTTCATTATTAAAAATCATTGAAATCTTTTCATCCGTTAAGAAATAATGACATAATATTTGATTCGTTTGTGCATTAATCCACATAAAATGTAAAAGATTTAAATAAAATAATAATATTGTTTGATCTTCCATTGCTGGATTCGTAAGATTACTAGGCGCGCCTGCCTGATTCGCACTTACAGGAGTGTTTGGACGAGAATTCGAATTATTCCCATCTGGTGATGCTTTCTTGACGGATGCAATTGTAAATTTATGCATTCCGTTGGCAAGATACAATAAAAATTCACGGAAATTATCTTGAAGGATTAATTTCTGCTCAACTGTCAATGGATACTGCTCGTTGTGATGATCGAGGGAAGAAAGTAGAGGGAGCATTGCTCGAAGACTGTGTTGGATCGCCTCTTGTGCGAGTAATTGACGGGTTGAAGATAAGCGGACACCAGCTAGAAAAAAAGGTTAGATTAGAACAAATACTGTTGTATAACCGCTTACCTGTCGAAGATAAAGTCTTTAAGAAGAATTGAAGAGTTCTCCAACAACAATCAAATAATACAAACTTTGGAATATATAAAACAGTAAAATACAATGTTTTTAAAATTTGTAATTGGACTAATTCATCTCCTTGATTATCAGTTTGAATAAACTTACATGTTGAAACAACTTCTACCATCTCAGAGATTGCCGAATGAAGTACATGCTCTTGATGTTCAAGATCAGTAATTGATAAATTAAGATTATTAGAAGAAGGACTAATAAATAAATTTGATTTCATGAAAGTTTGTAATGTCTCTAATGCTGAAAGTTTAAATGGACCAGCGAAGTTAGAACTCTTTAATATTTGAGTAAAAGGTAAGATAATTGTTAATAAATCAATGGAAATTAATTCATTGTTTCTTAATTTGGATTGTAATTCTTTTAAATTTGTTAAGATTCCGCCTTCCTCCTATTGTGAAGTTATTTTGAGTCGAGTGACATTCATTCACTAAGAGTATCTCACTTACCGTATTGGGATTACGACAGAAATCTGATTTTTTCAAAACATTAATTGTTACTCGAATCCGATCAAGGATAAGGAAAATACTGTTTTGCCACATCTTTTGAGGTTAAATCTCGTTTGTCCTATACCAGAAAGGAGGGTTATTCCGTTTCAGGATTTTTCGACTGCTAACAAAGGCCTGACCCAAAATACAATCTATCTCTTCAACTTCTCAATGATTTCAACCTTTGCTCGATTCTTCAAGAAAACCTACACTTCCTATTCCACCAATGATTTGATTGAAATGAAATCACTCACTCACACACTCAGAAGGAAATATTTTGATTGATTTCTTGCATTTAAACAATTGCTTAAAATACACTTTTCCTTTTATTATACATTGCTTTCGTGACCAAAAACAAGAACAACCAAAATTTCGTTCAGTCCAAAACTTCGTTGTTGGGGGTGCAGAACAACAGAGAGTGAGTGAGAGAGAGGATTGAAATGAATGAATGAATCCACAGTACTAATAATTATTTTTGACAGTTAGTGAACTGAATGATTGATCACCTTCATAAAACAAACAATAAGGATATTATTTATTGATCATTTTTTTTTCTCTTAAGAAATGTTAAGGATGAAGTTATTATTTGGTTGGTTTGTAATTGGTTTTGTTATGAAATTTATTGCTGGTAATGAATTGTTTCATGTGTTTGAAAAAAAAGAGCCAGTGGTCAATGGGATTGCCAGTAATAATAATAATGAATTTCAAAATTTAATTCAGAATGGAAATAAGGTGAATGATAATCAGGTAAATCCAGAAGTCCGTGACCCTAATCACCTTGAGGTGCAAAGCGATCACCCGCCAACACACAAGTTGCTCAATTCGCCCGTAGAAGCTTTAAATGCTGCTCCTACTGCTGAGGATGCGAAAGGAGAAGGTTCAGATTCTTCGAACATCTTTCAGAAGTTATTCACTGGTCCTTCGAAAGAAGAAGGGGGTGAACAGTTACCTTTTGATACTCTTAATGAGCTGGCCCTCCCTCTTCCAAATAAGCTTTTAGTTCGAAGAAGAGTCGGTGGTGGAGTCCGTGGATCCAAATTAATGGACCGTTCCCGGCGTCATTTACGAGGATCAACAGATTAAACACAAATGAATATTAATTGCATTTATTTATTTTATTATTATTTTCTCAGAGTTGAAAAATAAGAAAAAAAGAAAAAATCAAAGAGATTCTTCCCAGTTCATTTCATACAACAAGCCTTTATTGTTTTTCAAGCCATTCCTTCTCACTTATGACCTCAGCTGCAGTTTTCCGGTCTTTTTTTTATTTAATTCTTTCTCTTATTACTCTCAAATCTGCTCGTTCTTCATGTGTGTATATGTGTTGTCTCTCGCTTTGTTGATTGTTGTTGTTCATACGAAAACAAGAATTTTGCGGTTAATTTGACTTCTGTATATAGCGGACGTCTTCAAAATATCAACTTTAATTAAAATTGTTGATTCACATTTATTTCTTCTTTCATTCTTTCTTTCTTGCTTTACTACTGACAATCATTTCTCTACATCTTGTAAATAAACTTCTCCTACAAACCCCATTTCTCTTTCTTTGGTTAGTTATGTACTATTTATCAAAGCTTCATCATTTAAAGATTTAAAGAAAACAGAAAAGACGAAAATTAAGGTCTACTTCCTGTGCGAAGGGTTTTGTGAGGTAGGATTAGGATGAGGTGGGTTGGTCGCTCCAGAGCTAAACCAATAATCCAAAGAACTTGATATTGTTGAAATTGCACTTTGAATCTGATCGGTGGGATCATTCTGAATTTCCTCTTGGATTAACGCTTCGATCTGCTTCAATTCTTTGCTAGTGAACTGCAATATCATTCCAATGACAGGATACAGTCTTTGCTTCTCGCTAAGGCTGTTACTGGTCATGTATTTATAAATGCAGTTCTTCAGATATTCGTAATTGATCGTTCTCTCTTGTAAATTAGCTGAGGTGCTCTTTTCACTTCCATCATGCGATCCTGTCTTCCCAACTCCGGTAGAAGAATCCATCACCCCTGAGATATTACTTATACTCATCGCTGGACTCATTCCTGCAGTATTGGATGGAGTAGCAGGAGTGCTTTGATAGCGGTTAATGCGGTTGATATATGCAAGCAAGTCTTCATATTTTCCTTTCAGTTCATTCTGAAGTGAAAGGAAAATATGTGAGAACAAAGCACTGAAGAACGTAGAAGTCAACGAACCTTCTCATTCTTTTCGATTTTCAGATTATGTGATAATTCCTCAATAACACTATTACTGCGGGCAAGATTATTTTTCATTTCTAAGATTTGTTCTTGCAGCTAAGAGGCAACATATTGATTGTCACACAAATTGCAAAAACAATAAGTTCATACCTGTTTAACAAGAAGATATTTTTCATTAAAATGAAACAGATCGTCCGTGGAATCAAGCACTGGAGTATTTCCCAGAGAGGATGTTCTCGGTTGAATCGGCGAGACTGAATGATGCGCTTGACTTTGAACTTCAGAGACATTAGGATATGATATCTCAGTAAAGGAGTCAGTATTGCTGCGATTCTCTCCTTGATCGGTACGACTGCCAGCACCAGAATCATCACTATCAGCGACAACAACACCGCCATTTTCATCAAGATATTCATCAAACGGTACAAGGGATGTATCTGAATGTTCACGAAGAAGATTCAATTTCTCCATGGCTAGATTCTTCTTGTTTGATATAGGACGAGGTGGAAAAGAGGAGTTATGGGAAGATCTCATGGATTGAAGTTGCTCATATTTCTAAAAATGAACAAAGATGGTTAGATGCGGTCGCCATCATAAAATGCGATTTATTCACCTGATTGATATCCTTTAGCTGTTGTTCCTTTTCGTGAAGTAGGGTCCTACGTGATTCAAGAGAATGAGTGCAAAGAGGTTGTCGAGAAAAGACAATATACCTTTCGTCTTCAAGGATTTGTTTTAATTCGTTGTATTCCGTACGAAGGAGATCAATTTCTTTCCTTTGATCTTCATTATCTTGCTCTAATTGTTGATTTCTTTGTTCAAATGTTTCCTTTTCCACCGTTAATTTACTAATTGTCTCATTTGAGCTCTTTAATGCTAATTGCGCTTTCTTTTTATAATTATCTAATATTTGTTTATTTTCCGTATCATCAGAATATTTCTTTTCTAATATCTCATAGGCATATTGTATTGAGTGAAGCTGATTCGTTAATTTATCAATGCTTTCTTGAGAATCTTTTTGCACAATTAATAATTTTCTTTCATAGCTCGTCACGATATCATCTTTTTCACGATGTAATACTTGTACTGCATGATGTAATTCATCGCATTGCTCATGTTTCGCCTGGAAATCCTGATATTGGTGTTTTAAATCTTGTAAAAGACGTTGATTTTCGGAATATCTATCAGATAATGTTTGCAGCTCCGATTTTAAATCAGCATTTAGTTGTTCGACACGTTCCATCTTCAACTGGATTTTGACAATATCTGATTCCTAAACAATAACACACCAACGTTAAACAGATTCACCAACTACTTGTTTAATTACCTTCTGTTGTAACCCTTTCTCGCGCTCCACAGAGATTCCTTCGATGTTCTTCTCCAGCTGAATATTTTTGTTCTTCAAGTCTGCGTACTTCTGCAT
>VKHI01000727.1:0-14707 GCA_015145745.1 Poterioochromonas sp. DS
GATAATAATACACGAGAGCTAAATTGTTCATTATCTGTAATGTATCAGGATGGTTGTCTCCTAATACAGATGAACTCCTTCTCAAGCATTTGCCATACAGTGGCAACGCGCGGTCATAGTCTCCTTGTTCAAGATACAAGGAAGCTAGATTGTTTCTACGGGTTAGTGTATAAGGGTGGTTCGTCCCTAATACAACTTTTGTCATCCTCAGGCAGTCTTTGCACAGTGGCAAGGCCTTACTATATTGTTTTTGTTTGCCATACAAACGAGCTAAATTATTCATTGAGGTCAATGTATCAGGGTGGTTTTCTCCTAATAGTAATTTCCTCCTCCCTAGACACTCTTCAAAAAGTCGCGCGGCTTTTCCATACTCTCCTCGACTCATAAATAAACAAGCTAAACCGTTCATAGAGATAAAAGTATCTGAATGGTTCTCCCCTAATACTGCTTTCCTTTGCTTCAAACACTCTTGATAGAGAGGCAAGGCCTTTTCATACTCTCCTTGATTATCATATAGCATGGCCAAATTGGACATAAAGTTTAATGTTTCAGGATGCTTCTCTCCTAATGCAATTTTACTAAAATTCAAAGACTCTTTATAGAGTGGCAAGGCCTTACTATACTCTCCTCGCTTCATGAACAAAGAGGCTAAATCGTTCATAGAGGCTAATGTGTCAGGGTGAGTGTCTCCCAATACTGCTTTCCTTCGCATCAAACACTCTTCAAAAAGTGGTAATGCCTTCACATACTCTCCTAGTTTCTCATGTATATTTGCCAAATTGCACATACATGTTAATGTAACAGGATGGGACTTTCCTGATATAACTTCCCTCAACCTCAAACACTCTTCATATAGTGGCAAGGCCTTCCCGTACTCTCCTTGATTTAGATATATATTCGCCAAACCGTTTATAGAGCTTATTGTCTCAGGATGGCTGTGTCCTAATACGTCTTTTCTCAATCTTAAACACTGTTCGTGGAGAGGCAGGGCTTTCCCATATTCTCCTAGCTTCTCATGCAAATGAGCCAAATTGTTCATAGCGATTAATGTGTCTGGATGGTTCTCTCCTCGTATAACTGTACCGATTCTCAAACACTCCACAAATTCTGGCAAAGCTTTCACATACTCTCCTTGCTTCATATATAAATGAGCTAAATTATTCATGCACCGAAATGTAGAAACATGGTTCTCTCCTAACTGAGCCTTAGTCATCCTTAGAGACTCTTCGTGCAGCGGTAACGCCCTTTTATACTCTCCTTGCAGATCATATAAACCAGCCAAATTGTTCATAGAGCTTAATGTTTCAAGATTGTTCTCCCCCAATACATCTTTCCTAATCTTCAAGCACTCTTCGAATAAAGGCAGCGCCTTCTCATAATCCCCTTGATTTTTGTACAAAAGAGCTAAATTGTTCTTTGGAACACAAAATCCTTCAAAAGCCTTGTATCTTTCTTCATACTTAGATATCACCCATCCTCTCATTATCTCAAAAATCTGTCTGTTAAGTTCATCGAATCCTACTGTCCTTCGAATCGCATCATGAATTCTCTCTTTGTCTTCTCCCTTAACGCATTCACTTCTTGATGTATCTATCGTTGCTAACATCTTGTCGATTACACGTACCGGATCTGCATCAACATCTGCTATAAACTGCTCAGTGCTAGCTGGACTCATCGCGACATCAAACTTACACTTCCCATCTGTTCTCTTCCCTTCGATAGTACAGTACAACTCCCAAATACACCACCCTCTCTGCAAAGGAAGCGGATCGTTCCAAGGAGCTAAGACCATCACAGTACGACCAAACGATTGGATGGCATTCTTAAACGTGTTGCACCACCACTCAAACTCTAAGGAGGCTGTTTTATGTTGATTGTTGCTAAATATGTCGAACCATATGATCACATCTTCTTCATCTGCGAAGTAAGAGGTCAATGCTTCCACCACCTCTACAAAGTGATAGTCCCAAGCATACGAAATAAAGGCACTGGGACAGCCCACGAACTCCGCTGTGTCTTCTGACAACAATAAATGTTCACAATAACACAGTTCTGTTGCTTGAGTCGCAGGCTTGATGAAGTTATCACAAACCTCTCTTGTTTTGAGATTGGGAGTAAAGCCTTGTTCCTTACTCCAGGAAATAAGAAATTGAAGTTTAATTCCAAGCTTCCAAGATTCTATTTCTAAATGTGATTGACTCATTTCAAAACTGAAAGAAGTGAACCCTCGAAATGTCCGTATTTTTATCTAAATACCCGACAGAAAGCAAGCGGGTAGGAAAGATAACAGTGATTCAAGAAGCAATTACATCCTATTTTAAACTTACATGTGAAAACAGTAATATAGATTAAGCAAGTACTACATGCCGTCATACGATGTAATGCGATGCAATCATAACTTATCCAACTGTCAATTAGTGAAACAAATCCTGTAAATGTAACGTGAAATATTTAAAAGTATTAAATGATATAATACGTAGCAATAATGACCTTAATTATAGTCTCGTCCACTTCCGTCGTGGTGGGAAGTATTTGTTTCTGAGATTGTCTCACTCAAAACCCTGTGTATGTCTAATCACTGTGGGATTTTTCAGATTTGAATCTTCAATGCTCCTCGCTTTGACATCCAGTTTTTAAGACATTTAAACGAGCTTTGAGTGTAACATTTCAGAACAAAGGACAAGAAGAAAAACACCAAAAGCTTTTTCAAGCACCTTCATTATTTTACATAGAAAGACGAACGGCTGGAATAATTTGAAATTTTCGAATTTCAATATCACAAGGAGTGAGGCAATCATCACGATTAATCCTTTTTCCTGACAATAGGTGAACTCAAAAACACATAAATTGAACTTGATAATCTCCTTTCTTTGTTGTCTAAGAAACTGTTCACGCTTCACGGATTGAGGGAAAGAATACACAAATAAAATAAATCAAAAGCAAAGGCAGCACAATCATTACTGGGACAAAAAAGATCGCAACTATTCTTGTTCATAACCTCCACCATTAGAATGAATACCACTTTCTCTTGTAAGTGGATTAATTTGTATTGAACTTGCTTCACTGTTTGAAGTTCGATTAGAAGTTCTTGATTGACCACTAATCCTAACAAAAGCCCATGATACAGCTCCTTTCACATCAACACTAATAGTCATATTCGTCAATCGAATAAGACTTTCATTAACAATTACTTCATCCCAAGAAAAGATTTCTTCTTGTGTATTTCTCTCTGTTGACATCGCACCTTCAAACTGTCGAAGAGAATTCTTTTCTCGATAATAAATCAAAGCATATATAATCCCAGCTAACTGAATAGGAAATAAAGCAATCAATATAATATTATCTTCATATTGATTATTATCATCACCTTGATTATTTTCACGATGTTCAATAAATCGTATTGATGCTCTTGGTAACCAACTAATAATAGATATGATAATATAAAGACCTATTCTTGAAAAAAATCTTGTAGCAAGTCTTTTATCATATTTATATATATTTTTTAATGTATTAAAAATACGATATGTACAAAAAATTTGAATTAACCAAATCCAAATAAAATATAAAGAAAAAAAAGAAATTCTATGAAAGTCTGTTGGAATAAGACAGAAAGCATCACTACTCTCTCGATAGGCATGACCAGGGAATCCAAAAAAGGCAATTAAAGGGAACAAGAATAGGAAATATGGTCCATAGTCGTAAATAATACGCTTTATATCCATTGTGTTCTCAATGATTGTTGATCTATGTGCTTCCAATAAGAAAGCGATTGTAAATAAATTCATGAGGGAGAAGTAACATTCAAAGCTTTGCATGGCAATACAAAAGTTACTATTAAATTTATAAAGGAATGGAAATGATATTAGTGATATCATAGCAGTTGATCCATGTAAGAAATAAAGTAATCGTGTAAAACATGTTTTTGATTTCTTAATTTGCCATAGAGAAATTAATACGAGAAGATTCCCGAGTAAAGATAGACCTGCTGTGATATAGAACACAATATATTGTGCCTTTGCAGAAGAATCTGCTGCATCTATCATCAAGAATGAGGGTTAAAATTAATTAATTAATTAAATTAATTAATTTTTTGGAAATCAAATTTTCTTCCCCACTATATGCATATACATATGCATATATTGCAAACATTCAAATGAATACAAGGATACCATTCTGGACTCTTAATCACACGGTTGATTAAGATGATTTATGTATGTCTTGATTCTGATGTCTTATTCTCAACTTGCAAGAAGCAAATGAGAAAGGCAGTGTAGACAAAATTAGAAAGGATATTTTGAAGAGCTCTAATCGTTTTTCAACGGTTACTAACAGATTAAAAGTAGTGAGAGAGTGTCATCCTGGATGAGGTGAAGTGTTTTTTGATCCAGATAATATTTTAAGATTGATATTATTTGTGCAGCCACGACGAAGTTAACAGAGTGGAGAGATTATATTCACTTTATTGACAAAAAGACTTAAAAAAGAAATATAGAGGAATAAGAAGGCCTTTAGTTGGCGAAAAAACTCCAAATGAATATACTGCCATCATCTCCTACTGATACTACCTGCTTATCTTTATTGCTAAATGCGACTGAATTAATTGCCTTAGAGTGCCCTATAACCTCTGTGATGAAGCGGATCTCATGAGGCAGGTTCAATTCCCATAGACGAAGGATACCAGCACTACCTCCCGTCGCGATATAACGACCATCATGTGATCTAAACCAATCATCAAAATTGTGCTCCTGAAAGCGAGAATAACACTTACATGGCGATAGCAAGCCCTTCATCGTTCTCCCCATCAATCCAAGTATGATTGACATGATCGTTAAGATTGTTATCCCATATAACGATCTTACGATCCTGACCAACTGAGATCAGATAACGATCATCATTCGATAAGACGAAATCATTGATCCCTCCCATTCGTTGCATGTGACAATGAACTCGTTTCTATTAGGAGTATCATCAAAATAGTCAGAAAATAATCACCTCATAAGATTTACCTCATTCCTTAGATCCCATCGTAACATACATCTATCTCTACTACCTGAGATAGCTAGTGTGTCATCTTTAAACAGTCTGATGGCTGTAATCTTCTGTTTATGTTCTTTCAAATGGGAAATTAGATCCCTTGTACGTAGTTCCCAAAGTCGGGCCTCTCCTTGAGGTCCTCCAGTGAGGATAAAGCGTCGGTTATAGCTCAGGACGAGGGATGTAACACCTCCTGCATGAACATCATCCAGTGACCAAAGATTTTCACCCGTCTCCGCAGAATGAGCTAAAACCTTCCCATCAGACCATCCAGAAAAGAGGATGTTTGCAAATGCAAGACACATAGGGTAAGCACCTCTCTCTTGTTCTTTCCTGGCATAGGAGGTGGAGATGACGGCATATTCCTCTAAGTCCCAAACTTTGATCATTCCGTCAGTTGAGATAGTAGCGAAGCGTTCTAACTGTCCTTGATCGAAAGCAACCTTTAAGATGGTGTTGACATGACTTTCTGAAATGAGCATATATTGTAAGGTAGTGAGGTTGACACGAGCTATCGAACCGAATGACGTGGTCGCTAGTGCCTGTAAATATCGATAATAACGTCAGCGATGTACGGAAGGTGCTTGACTTACCTCTAATTTATCCGGACTCATCGACAGTCCAACAACTGCACCGTCTAGTCTCATTTCGTTAATAAATTCTCCGTTCGGTCCATAGACCTTGATAGAGCGATCACCACAACCGATGATGACACGATCTTGATGTGCCATGATTGTATGCAAAGTCATCTTCGTCGCTTGTACTGCTTTAATGATTCTCTGCGTCTTGAAAGATGCGATGATGTAGTCACCTGAAGTTGTGGCGCCAAAGAGGAATTCTTTGTCGTTGGAGAAGGAGAGAGCTGTGATCTGACGAATGATAGTAGCACGAGCATCACCAACAAGTTTGAAAGGAATCAGATCCCCCTGATAAGGATCTAAATCCCAGATTGTCACTCCATCTGCACCAGCGGTACAGATCTGATAGTGTGAGGTGTCACGTCGCTTGATGTCTCTAATGAATCCAGCAAAAGCCACTGTGACAGTGCCAGGAGGAAGTTTATTCGTCGAGATTATAATACAACCATTAGACATGTCCCATAGAATCATGCTATTATCTGTTCCGACTGTCGCAAGGATGCGTTCATCGTCAGAGAAGGCGAGAGCTTGGATAGCACCATCATGCTCTTCGAAGCGATACAGCAGTGATCTAGAGTCATAGTCCCACACTACAACATCTGAGCGTTCCCCTTTCTGTCCTGAAGCTATTAATCGGCCTTGTGAAGAGAGTGCAATGCTTGTAACAACATCATCATGACCTCGAAGAAAGTCTTGTTGATGAGGATCAATCAAATCTCCTACCACAACACTTGCACCACTTGAAAAAATAAATTTACTACCATTAGGGTGAAATAAAGCACCTTGAAAAAGTGGATTAATACCAATAAAATGATCAAATTCTAATGACATATTGATAGTCTATTTCTTTCTATTATTCTTGACAGAAGAAATTTGAATATGAAACGTCTTCTCCCGGCATCTCGGTCAAGAATCCGGATGACCGGATTTATGGGAAACTCCCAAACTTTAACAATATATTGTGCATATGATGAACAATAATATTTTGGAAATATGGATGAGTCTTCTTCTCAACATGTTGTCATTGGTGGAGGAACTGCAGGTATTCTTCTTACCTATCAGCTGATTATGAAGGGATGTAGAGTTATCTTGATTGAGAGAGGAAATATTGATCTGAAAGCAGGCAGTAAACCAGACTTTTGGACTTATCTTTGCAATGATGAAGCCAAAGCCCAAACAATTCATTCCACAGGGCAGCCACAGCTCTACAATCGATCTATTAAGTACCCATCGGGAACAGGATTGGGTGGAACGTCGAACATTAACGCTATGTTGCATGATATTGGCCATAGAGATGTGTTCGATCGCTACTGGCCTAAAGACTGGAACAGCGACACTATCCTCCACTATGAGCAGATCCTAGACAAGATTGTTCCATGTAGTAAGATTGAATCTTTTGGTGGGTTTAAAGAGATGATTGAAGCCGTACCTAACCTTCCTCCTCATCAATTATTCGATCATAATGAAGGGCGATGGAATCACAGATCCCTGCTAAAGGCTGAATGGATAACTCAGGGTAGATTAACAATGCTTCAAAGTGAAGTTAAGCACATTCATATTGAGGACAATTTTGCATTATCTGTGATATTATCGAATAATGAACATGTTTGTCCTAGTCATGGCGGTGAGATTTTTTTATGTGCTGGTACCTTTGCGACACCACAAATCATCTTTCGTAGCGGAATTCGATCCATTCATCGTATTAGCAATAATAATAACATAAGTAAGACCGTTGATATAGGCGAAAACCTGCAGGATCATCCGATCTTAGGAACTTTCTTCTATGTCAATTGGCAGAGGCATTGGCCTTCCACTAAACCTCTTCCCCCTAACTGTGTTCATGGTGCAGTCTATCTCAACGAGAAAGGAGATTTATTAGATCCTAAAGTTCCTTCAACAACAGTTCCGAGGTGTCAGTTATTGTTTATGGATGGACGACTTGCAGGTGGTCTAGTTGATATCATAGTACCTAACTTCCCGAGAATCACGTTTTACAATAATTATATAAGACCTATCATCATCTCTTTCCTTCAGGTATTCCCTTTATTCTTTGCAGTTCTAAACTATAGACTTTCTGATTCTGTGAATAGTTTATACTTCACTTGTCGCTCTTTCAGTGGTTCTTTGGGCATGTTTGTTGTATAAATGTTGCATGTCTTCAACCAACATCTCGAGGACGATTGATAATAAATAATGCTGGAAGAATTGGTAAGATTCTTTTATTTGATTCTTCTCTCAGTGGCTTTTTAATGTTTTCTCCTTATATGTTGATTAGATGTTGATTGTCAACTAGTATCAAGTGAGGAAGATCAATTAGTCCTAAGAAACGGTTTAACTACAGCTAAAGTGATTATGAATGCTTCCAAACAAAAGAGTTTTGATACTTTTGTCTTTGAAGTTCTTCCTGGTCCATCATTTCTCTATGCTTCAACGAGTGCTGCCTTCCAAACTTATCTCAAGAGCTTTTTATTAACCTACTTCCATCCTGCGGGAACATGTTCTCTGGACCATTACAATGAAAGAGGAGAGAAAGTGTTGGGTGTTGTTGACTCAAACCTTCGCTTGAAAACAATCAAGAATCTTCGCATCGCCGATGCTTCTGTTATCCCTCACATCCCTTCCTTTCCGATAGCAAAGACTGTCATGATCATTGCACTCATTGCCGCCGACAAGATATACAGAGACCAAGGATGCAGCTAAGGATATATCAATCTTAACAATATTTACAATATATCTTATCGTGAGAGACATGTATGAAGTCATGACACTAACAAGCAGAAACAAACAAGCTACATCAATATTAGTTGTTCTTATTCATCTTAGCGTGATCTAATAGTTATCAGAGTCCCATCTCTGTTTTGGTCCACCGCTACTTCCACCTCCCCCACCTTTACCGCTACTGTTGCGGCTTGACTGTCCTCCGCCAGGCAAGCCAGGGCTAGCAAAAACATTAAACTCTAAATCATTATGATATCTGTAGAGTAATGTATCAATTGTACGTAATAATTGCTTCATGAATTCTTGATTTTCTAATTTATATTGTTCTGATTCCTCTGATGATGATGCTCTTCGTCTTGCTCGTTTGGTGAGGAATGTCTCTTCCTCGTCTTCGATGTAAAGATTGGGTGTTAAATGATTTCCTGGAAGTTCAATAACATTTGCTGTAAGTCGTTTTTGTGTTAAGTAACGATAGAAGATTTGACTTTGATCAATGGAATCATCGCGGAACTTGAGTAGGAAGTTATTAGGGATTGTGTAGCGGTTAAGGAAGAGTTCCCATGTCGCTTGTGGGGATGGATTAAAATCAACATCTTTAATGGTATCAGTAACTTTATTTTTGATCAATCGAACAAATTTCTCTCCTAATAGATCAGAGAAAGTGTCGCTAATGGCCGACATGAACTCCATCGGATCGCTCTCACTTCCTTCTCCCTTCAACGCCTCCTCACGCCTCATTCGACGGAATGTTGCAGATGATGGTAATGAAAGAGATGAACTAATCTTTTCATCTTGTTCTGATATCTGTAAACTGTCTGCTAATCCGAAGTTATTGAAGGAGAGGAAGATATTCCCATAACGACGAGGAGTGATTAATCGTCTCTTGGAAATTTCATCTTTCTCAGCTAAACTAAGAGAATTGGACAGGATTGTAAGCTTTCCACCTAGGGAATGTGATAATCCGATGATGGGCACCATCGAAGAAGAGCTCCCAAGCATTCTTCTTAGGTGGTTGTCATAGCATGCGGTGAACGATTCATATAAGGATTCTGCAACTTTCTGATGGTCCAATGACAATGTTGGAATTTCAGTAGCAGCAACTAGATGTCCCTCGTTCGCAAGACGTTGTAACATCCCAGGATAAGCTATTTTCACATTTGAGCCAGCGATAAACCCACCAACAAAGTGAATTATCGACAGAGGAATCCTTTCTTCTGGGAACAAAACCAAACAATCATCCAATTCGTACCACTCTCTCAACTGGAATGAACTTCTTTTCGACGATTGCAGACAGAGACGAGACTCTACGGGGTTGGTTCGAGGTGTCGGCTTCACAATGAAGAGTTCACCATGAGGCAAGAAGATCAGGAGCAAAAACAAAAAGGAAAGCATGTCCCCTACTTCAAATTAGTGAGATAAGTCCTCTAAACGTCTTAAATAGTGAAATATTCATCAAAATCGAGTGATAAAGTTGTGATGGTTTTCAGTCCATTTCTTTCTTATCATCATATGTTCATGTCCCCTTCTTTCTATAAGCATGATTTTCTTGCGCTATCAAGCGACGCTAGTAGTTTAGTGGTAAAATGAGAGATTCCCATTCTCTTGATCCGGGTTCGATTCCCGGCTGGCGTACTTCTTTTTTTTGACATTTTATTTATTTATTTATGTTTACTCTCGCCTTTCTTTTTTTTTTTTGAATGATGGTCAATCGATCTTTAAGTTGACCTCTTTTATACCATTCTTTACTTTCGTGGCATTGTTTGCTTTGCAAAGCGGCGGGAAGGAAAATGAATAGACAAGAATTAAGATTAAAATAAAAATCTACTACGATCTAAGAAAGCAGCTTATAATATTCGAATAAGAGCCCCTTTCCGTACTGACTTGACCAACCGAAACTACCCAACGTCATGCACTATGTGTTCTATATGAAAAGATTCGTCAAACTCTGCACCAGAACGGGAAGAAGCTCCGATTTGTTATTCATCTGGATGTGCATACAAGTTTCTCATTTGTATAAACATAAATGCTATCACAAATTGGTGGCTGGTGTGGAAAATCTTAATAAAGGCCTACACTAAGAAGATGTTCAACATACTTAATACCGTGCTGAAGATCGCATTTTATTGTTCTCGATTCGTCGTTGAAAGCCCCCTGCATAGTTTTCTCTTTTAATGTTTGATAGTTTTTAAAACAGAATTAAACATGATTGACAGTTCAATAAGGACATAGTCGCACGTTCAACCTCTGCACGTCTTTCAACGCTTCCACCGTCTTTACTAATCGGCAGGAATCTAGTTCAATCGATTCTGCATTTCTTAAAGCACTGACATCCACTAGTTGATTACAGTCTTTTATGCTCACATGAGATACATGATCAAGATGTGATGCATCAGTAAATCCTCTGCATCTTCGCACAGTTACTCTCTTAACATACTTCAAAGGAGAGAAATCGGTAACTTCATCTAATAACTCAATGAAAACATCTTTATTCTCGCCTAAGCCCTCCAAACTCTTCAAAGGCATTCGAACAAGACTAATAGAAGCGACACGCTCTAATCCACTCAAACTCGATACGTCCAGACATTCAATCAACGAAACTTTATTTAAATGACCAAATCCAATCAAATCCGTAAACTCACCTACCCCTGTAAGCTGAAGATGTGTTAAGCTAGGAGGAATGATTCCCCTAGCTAATCCATGAGTGAGTAGTATATCATCCCCTTCAAGTTTGAATTCTTCCACCTGTGAGTAATTGGAGAGATTAATATCAACATCAACAGAAGCAGCATAAAAATCAAGCTTAATTTTCTTAGTCTTGTGAAAGCAATTCGCATAATCGACCAGACGATAACATGCAGCTATGATTATCTCTTCATTCTCTTGAAGGAAAGAAACATCAGATAAACTATTACCAGAAGCATGAATAACAAGGCGTCTTGCGGTACTCAATGCCGAATAATCACTCATTACAGAAAGTTGGTCCTCATCAACGCGTAATTCATGTAAATAATTGAAATCATTTAAATTACTTATACAAGAGTTATATAAGTTCAAAATACGCAGATTTGGTAAAGGTGAAGAAAGTTTAATATCTGTATCACATTCATTCAAGGTCAACTCTTTAAGGGAAGGGGGTAAAGACATCTCTTCTGGAAGGTTTTCAATGCAAGACAATCGAAGTTTTCCTGTAACTCTTTGAAGGAAGGGCAAAAGCCGTTGAGCTTCATTTTCATCAATAGACCCCGAAGATAGAACAAGAAACTGTACGAAAGGAATAGCCGTTGGGAAAGCTTCATTGATCTTCAAATAGATATCAACGGGAAGAGCGAAATATTGTAACCCATTGAGTCGAGGGATCTGAAGTTTAGGGATCAGTTGAGTCAACCTCTTATGGAAATGATCTCGAAAGTCATGTAAAGTCAGTTGATCTAATGGACTATGAATTTTTTCCATGATAGTCTTTTGGAATTCCGTATCCATAAAGAATTTTACAGCTTCTTTACCAAACAGTCGAATCTCTCTCCATCGATAAAAGGAAGAATACAGGTAATACATGAAATTTTATCGCGATCTGATAGATTCTCAAAAATCACACGATATAAAGCATCTGGTAAAGCAGAGAAGTAATCAGTCATCATCTTTAAATCTTTCAATTTGAATTCAAATGAATGACAGAAATTAGCACAATTAGCATGAATTATTCTTTTGGGCACAACCTAGTGCATGATTCGTACAAAAGAAGATGAGTGAAGAGATTAAACTTACTAAGACTAAATCAAGTCCAATTGTCTTTCTCCGTGATGTAGAGATGTCTTCAACGACTTCTACTGATACATTGAATTATTTACATCATAGAAATCGTCCTAAAACTGCTGAAGATCCATGTGTATTACAAGGTGCTGATGGGAAGTCTTATGCTGTGCGGAGAAAATCAAGATTTGACAGATCATTACGCGATACCATCGTCTTTGATGCAATTGGTATACAGTTCCATGCTGGAGTTTTCTTTTATCAACTTTTTATTCATCTATTTTTCCCTTTAATCTTTACTGTAAAGAATAAGTATGGTCAAGGTGTTCGCATGAGATTTCGAGGCATTTGGTGGAATATTGCCTGTCCTATTATTATTTATATTATGATTGGTACCTATTTTGCATGTTCTAATAGTGATCAAGAGTATTTAGGTCAATCAATCTTTATTCCTTTGATGTTTTATGTCGTTCATCGTTGTATTCTTTCAGTGAAATATGCTTCTTTATCAGGGACAGAGTATGAACGATTTGTGAACTGCAAAGATAAATATACAATTAATATGTATATGGTTCAAATTCATCTCATGGGTTGGATGACGCTCGATCCTGCAGTTCTTTACTTTGAATTAGGGGCAGCGTCAGCGAGAATCGGTATTAAGATTAACGAGCTCTACCTCTACATCTGTGACAGTACAGAGAGTTCCATTTCAGCAGAGAGTCAATTTCGCTACTGGAATGCCTTCCTTCGCGGCCATGATACGATTGATTGGGACAGTAAACCAGCCCCAGAGATCAAAACCCTCCCTAGTGGTCGTGTAGGCGTTAGTGTCTATAACATCTGTATGGCACTCATTCTACGTGCTGCTGCCAAGGATTCACATCCTTTTTATATTAATTTCTTCCTTACGGCGATCGTTGGGTTAATTATTGCCATTTCCTTCGTTCCTCTTGTTAGTAATTGGAGTTCCATTAACTCTAAAGCCATTGCTGTGATCTTCCAAATTACCTCTGTGATTATTAATGCACAGTTCGGATATGTCTTCTTTAGTCTTTTATACCTTGCTATTATTGATATCAAGCGTCAGAAGAGGATGGTTGAGATGTTGCATTGCATGATACGTTCCACTGATCTGATGATGCAGAATGATCTTTCCGTCCTTCCACCTCATCTCCTCGTCTCTGATTATTGCCGACAAGTCTCTGATGCTCGTTTAAATGCGATTCTTTCGATCACAGACGAGCATGAATACGTGGGTTCCTCGCCTGCAGGTACTGTGCTGTCTAAGATCAAAGAAGGCGATGAGGAAGAAGACGATGAAGATGTGGAAGATATCGCTGTTGTTGGACACTCAGGACGTATTGATGAAGAAACGAAGGAATTTACCCCTAAAAGACGTAGTTTAGCTCAGAATGAATTCGAATTATTGAATGATGAAGGAGATGGCGAAGAAGTCGTTGATCGTATGTCAGTGGTCTTAGGAGAGAATATCGCGAGAGAAGCAGCCTTTGCTCTCACACCACGTGTTACCTTCCGCTATGCTGAGAATGTGATAGGTTGGCTATACACTCGTTTGACCATCCAACACTTCGGAGATCGCTTTAGAGCTCGTATTGATCTCTATGTCGGTAAGTTGATGTCATCCTCTCACTAATCTCGTCTCTTTACCATTGTCTCTCAATAGGTGTCACATTGTTATTGACATTATTTCTGATGTTATTTGCGTTGATTAGTGTTTTCTCGGCATCAAATCGTCAACAAGCATTTATGTCAGTGTTTTTCATTCAATCCTTCTTAGCAGTGACATTATTATTGTTTTATCTTCTTCTTATCTTCTCTCTTGGGGCTGCTGTGAACGCTGAGCTTGATCTACACAGGTAATATCCATTATCATCTATGATCTCATCTCGTCAATGATTCATTCCATTTGATTTTATAGGAAGACGATGATGACGCGAGCAGTGAAGATTCGGTCAAAGATTCAATGTATGAAGCTCTATCATCCTGAATCCAAGTCAAAGGAGATCGATCAGTTGTCTGAGGTGTTGGAGAACATCTCGGTCGCGATGGAAGCAATGTCTATTAACAATGAGTTAAAACCAGTGCAGATATTAGGATTTAATGCTCAGAGTGCTCTGACGATGTCAATATTAACAGCTGCCATCTCCTTCTACAGTACTCTCATTACCTTATATGTGAAAGGAGGAAGTTTAAACAGTGTCGCGACCTCTGTTTAGATTGTTATTTGTAGGATGCGATGTGATGGAATGGCATGTGATAGGTATTTGAGTGTATTTATTATTAATGCTTATTTTATTGATTCCTACAAAGAATCTTTATTATTTTACTTGTATTTGGCAATGATTTTGACTTTGTCTTTTGCTTTTTTTCTTTTTGATGATATTATAGTATCATATCGCATCAGGGAATGATGACATTACATGAGGTTGTTTTGTTAGCTTCCTTCTTTTTTTTTTTACTTTTTGTTTCTTTTTATTTCCATCAATTCTTTGGTTTGCCGTATTTGTTTCCTGATGAATGTTTCTGAAGGATATGATTGGATAGGA
>VKHI01000728.1:0-14577 GCA_015145745.1 Poterioochromonas sp. DS
TCAGATATGATAAAAATCTCACAGTCTTGCCTCCTAATCGATTGCAGAAGGTTTGTATTAGAAGTTGTGATAACTTTGCTAGTTTGGAGAGAATGAAATTACTTGAAGATATTAGGAGCTTAAAAGAGTCAATCATTACGATTTCATATTTTACAAACTTTTAAGAATATTGAAAAAATTGTTTTGCGGGGTGCTTTTTATTCAATAATGAAAGAAGATATCCAAGAGATATTTATTGTTACAATGAGAAATGAAAGTGGAGTTGAGGTGATTTTACTTAGAAAGAGAGTAATTCCTCGGTGTTAATTAAAATCATCTATTGCTAAGATGTAAACTAAATATAGACTAACTAATCATAGAAAGTTTTCTCTTTCTTTGTGTATTTTTTTTTTCATTTGATCTCTTTCTCAAGATACGCAAGATAGTAAAAGAAACTGAAAATCTACTATGAGATAATGTATTTTAAGAGATGAGCAGAGTTATGGGCGAATGGTTCACTGTGAGCCTTCGCCTTCGTGAGTTCAGGAATAATCAATCTCTAATAGAGACGAAAGAATAACAGGTCTATAGTGGATGTTATTTTACACAGATAACATGGACTGATCTACTTCGATTGATGAATTCTACTCAAACGACAATATACATTCATTTTTCTATTAAATATCTATTTAATCGTGGTTTACTTGCATTAATCCTGATATGATAAGAGTTCTTTTTGCGATCAAATTAAAAAAAGAAGGATGAATAGAAGGAATGAATACGAATGAAAAACATACAACGCGAATATATGAATAGAGCATAACAAAACTGTGATCCAGCCACACTGGAGCTCTCTATTGAGAAGACAATATAATTTAGGGCAACAATCTCTCCTTTACAAATGCTTCTTCTCTTTCACTGGATTGAAAGTCAAGGAAATCCTTCGCCGACACACAAGTCATCGTAATTACTGCTGATACTAACGCAATAAAGGCACATATCCCCAACAATCCAGAATATCCTGCATCACTCTGAGCAATATACTTGAACGTGAAAGCACCAACAGCAGCACCAAGTTTCCCACAAGCAGCAGCAATTCCACTAAACGTACCACGTATTTCCTTTGGAAATAATGATGCAGGCATAGAGTATGATGTTGCACCTAAACCAAAGTTCAGTGATGAATAAGTGATTACATAAACAATAAACAAAGCATTTTTATTATAATGATTTAAATATTGGAATAAAGATGATAATAAAATACAGAAGAATGCTACAATACAAAAAGCAATGATTTGTAATTGTTGTAATCCTAATCGTGGTATTAATGTAATGGATATCGCACAGACGACTATGGTCACAGATGATGCAATCATTTGTTTGGAAGAAGTGCTTTCGATGTTTTCACGATTAGAGACATTATCATCATCATTTGAGATATCTTCAATGATTGTACCAGTGATTAGACCTATTCCATAGACGACAATGTCAAAGAGAAACCAACAACCACCTGCGACTAACAGCTTGCGTAGATTATCTCGATCGGATAATAGTTGTAAGACATGATTAAGAGGGATCTCATTAGAGGTTTGACTCTTTTGAGCGATGAATAAGCTAGAGCCCTCTAAATATGCCTCTAATAAGAGTAAACCAGCGGCGAGGAAGCAGGGGAGACTGCCCAAACCAAGAATAATCTTCCAACGATTCATCGTTGTTAAATCATCGGATTCAGAGAAAACATAACCAAAGAACCATGGAAGGAATAATCCAGGCATTTGCCAGAAGAAAGACCATGCAGATGCCGAAGAATCAATTTTATTCTTATGGCTGACATCATCTTCCACTGCATGATCCTCTGACGCCTTCGCTGCAGCTAAGGGAAACACCCCTCCTAATCCCACTCCCAATAAGAATCGAAACAAGATGATCACTGAGTAAGTAGACTCCGGACTGCCAGTCGAGGCCACAGCACATAAGACAGCAGAGAAGCCAGCAAGAACTAACGTCCAACACAACGCGAAGTTTCGAGAGAAATAATCACCTAAATAACCCATAGTTAATTGACCAACAATAGCACCTAAAAATACTGCAGCAGAAGCTGTACTTTGTACCCAGACAGCTTGATCACCTTCTTTACAATCCTCATCATTACTCGTACATTGGGACGAAGACATGATCAATAATACGACAGATATACATTGAAAGTTATATTGAGTGCTAAAATTAGCCACTGCTGTGATAATAGAGGATAGCCAGGTTCCTTTAGTGTCATGCATTATGGAAAATATTTGAAATAATAATAATAGTCTATTCTTAATTTATTTCTTCTCTGATCATACTCCGGGTAGTGCATGAAGTGCATAGTGTTACGCCCGAATGAAGTATTGAACTCTCAAGGCTCGGCTCATCAAGATAAATACATCTAACTCAATATTCACCGTACTCATCTTACTATCTCCTTGCCAATCTTCCTCAGAAAAGGTACCAATTAAAGTCGTCGAAATAGCGAGTTTTAGAGCTAATGGAATCAATCCCCGATCACCCCAGCTGATTGTTATAAATAGCGATGGATATGAGAAAAATTGCAAATAGTTAATCAAAGATGTCACGATGAATTGCTGGCGTCTTTCCTCGACCCAGCGACCTAGATGACAGTCATTGTTGACATCTTTGATTAGCCAATTGCGATTTTTCTCATATCCACCGCTATTTATTACAATTAACCTGAGTGATCGGAGATTCCTTTAGCTTTAACACTTGCTACTTCCAGGACTTTAATTGGTAACTTTTCTGTGGAAGATTGGCAACTAGACAATAAGATGAGAACGGTAAAGAAATCGGCTCATTCAAAGCAGTGCACACTTTTATGTTCCGTTGTAATAGAAGAAAGAGACTCTTTATGAGGAACGAGACAGTTTTCACCCCAATTCATTAATCTTTGGTGGATCTATTAATACCAGTGCGATAGATCATGGAGGCGATTAAACGATTGACGTCATTTAGGAAGAGAATAAATTGATTCTATTACTCAAGCGTCTACCAAAAAAGGAAGAAGTTCAAGAAGACTTTTTATATTGCGCTGAATGAAACGACAACTTGTAGATCGACCGTATTAAAACCTTTATTTAATGTAATTAATGGAACAGAAAAAATCATCGATGCAGTTATCACTAGCTGCCACAAATCGTCATTTTCATGTACCAGCTTGTCATGCTGATAGATCTGGGAACGTCGTTCTATTATATACACGAAGACAATGAGAGTTTAACCGAAAAAAGAAAAAGGAAAAAAAAGGAAAAAAGTTTAAAAACTAAAGAAGAAGGAAGGAAGAAGGACAAAAATTCATTTCTATATGTGGCTGAGAGAAAAGAGTTTAAAAGGACCCAGCAAACGCACAAACATCATCGTTACTCTCATACTCAGAATCATTACCATCTTATAAGCTAAGAAACAACAAATAAAAATAAAAGTTTAAATAAGTGAAACAAATTTGGGAAAAAACATAATTAAATTCATTCCAAACTATATGTCTTCTTGTCGTCCCCTACATACTTGATATGGCAGAGAAAGAAGGCTTTTTAATACTCGGCTGGACCCTCTTTAGAATGAACCGTAATTCCAGCTGACGGTTTATTTAAAAATTTGTACATGTGAAAGTTTTGATAGATCTTTAATTTGTGGATTACCATGTAAATACAATACCTTCACACCCACTAAACAACTAACATCCATAACCTGTGTACAATAGGCTAAATTTAATTCTTTAATATCCTTTAAATAAGGGATATCATCACAGTTAATACCTTGACAATAGCTTAGATTTAATTTCTCGTTCCATTGTAATTGATGAACTTCTTTAATCTTCAAACATTCTGATAGATTTAATTCCTTCACATGTCCTAATGACGAGACATTCGATACATTCGAACATCGTGAGAGATTTAATGTCTTTACTTGAGATAAACAAGACACATCTTCAATATTCTGACATTCACTAAGGTTTAATATCGAAATCTTTTGGAATAATGGTAATATTGAATCATTAATTTGATCACAGCGAACACAATGAAGTTCATATAGATTAGTTAACATCGTTAAATCATCTATCTGGTTGCAGTAAGAGATGTTCACATATCTCCAATGATGAATGGTTGGTAATTGTTTAATTTGACGACAACCAGCGATGGAAATATCCTCTACAGCAGCTAGGTTATGAACTGTGGTAATCTTTTCATTGTAGTTTAATATGATCTTCTTCATGTTATAATTCGATAATAATCGAGGCAATGACGGCGACGACAGATCTACCACACATTCAAAGCCCTGAAGATGTTCATTCAATAATTCTGATCGATGAGAGAGATCAAGCTGTCTTGTTTCTTTCAAATGAGAGGGAATAATAATCGATCCACTCACTGACAGATTCACTTTCTTTACCTTTGCAAGACTAGAAACATCGGTAATCGAAGGACATCTCGAGAGATTGAGATCTTCATTCTCTCTTAAACATGAAATATCTCTTAAATTACAGCATCCCTCAAGGTGTAGTACTTTCACTTGGCCTAGTTCAGACACATCGGTGACCTCAGTGCAATCACTTAAAATCAACCTCTTCGCTTCTCTGAGACAGTTAACCTCCCGAATACCAACACATCCTGTTAAATCAATATCAGGGATGCCTTTTAAAGCAGAGACATCCGTTAGGCTGACGCAACCAAAGAGGTTGATTGCCATCAAGTGACTCATATCATGAGCGATGGTTCTCAGTTGAAGACAACCAGTAGCCGTCAGATACTTCACATGAGGGAACTGAGGAAGATCAGTAATAAAATTACAACGTGAAATAATTAATTTGGTAATAAAACAATCAGAAAACTTATCAAATGATTGAATATTATTACATCTTAAAAGATTTAAAGCATATAACCTATCAAAGAAATCATGATATTCAATAGGGAAAGAAACAAAGGAAAGATTTAATGATAAAGACATTAAAGGATTTTCAATCTTTTGTAATATATAATCTCTAAACCTTTCATTTTGATAGAATTGCATGGAACTACCACGATTTAAATAGAATGATCTTAATTCCATCCATATTTTAGATGTTTGAACAAATGATTTCTTTTCTTTCTCGATTAAATATGGATAGACATGTTGTGATAAAAGTAAACATGGTAATTTTGCAATCATATTCTTTGATTATAGTATATATTTCTCTCTCGAAGTCTATGAATCATTCATCCCTGTCTTCTCTTCATTTTCTTTGGTTTATGCACCACTATGGGGAAAAGCACAAGTTTAAACTTGAGAGGTGCACAGGGAGTTTTCTTTTAAGCAATTGTTTAATTAGAATGTTCACCGATAACATATTCGGTGAATGGCCGTTCTCAAGGAAGAAGAGTCGAACTGAACGTGAATGAGGTTATGTTAACTTAGAAATGAATATGTAACCTTACACTTTAGATATTTTTCTATTTCTATTATTCTGTATTCATTGAAGTTGAATCATAATCTTCAGTTTTATGAAAGATTCCAATCTTTTGTAAAATCAAAGAAGAGGATTGAGGATAAAAATAAAATCAATGTTATTATTGTTTTTTCAATCAATGCTAATTCAACATCCCAAGGAGTAGAAGAAGTACATTAGACATCAAAAATCACAGGATAAAAAAGAAAAAAAAAGGGTATTTGATGAGTAAGAATGAAAATCAAAAGACAATTTACGTGAATTTATCAAAGATCTCTATGTTCTATTGACATTGTGGCGAAATAATGTATGGTCTATGAAGCAAGAGAAAGGCAATGGTCTCTACAATACTCTAATTATATATAGGTCAGCAGTAGGTCTAATTGAATGGATCATAATGTCATTCCCAGATTCGAATTTTCTCAGAGAAATAAAATAAAATAAAACAAAATCAGGAGGAATGTTTTGAGAGCATATCAATACACAGAATACAAATAAAAAAGGATATCGATAATACATTAGACAGCTAATTTTGTAACAGTAGTTTCTTCCATTGATTGAGATTCGTAGTCACATTGATGTCTTCAACTTCCATCATTTCTACTTCTCCAACCCGTGCATATTCGATATCGCGACCATCGGTCTTACCAGAAATCACATCTTCAGTCTTGACTGACTCACTAACTGAAGGTTTACGCATCTTTCTACTTCTTGCTTCTTCAATTTGCACTGATTGAAAGTCACGGAAGTCATCTGGACTAATCACGAACGCAGTGAGAAGACCGGAAAGGGCTACAAGACCAGCACAAATACCCATTAACCCAGGATATCCAATAGAGCTCAAGGCAATGTACTTAAACGAGAAAGCACCGATAGTAGCGCCAGCCTTCCCCATAGCAGCTGACATGCCACCGAAGGTTGTGCGAATCTCCTGAGGATAGACGGAGGAAGGCATGGAGAAGACAGTGGCTCCTAATCCGAAGTTCAAAAACGAGTAAGCAAGCACATATAACGCAAATAAAGCATGTGGGTTATGTTCTTTCAGAAAGTTAAATAAAGCAGCCAATAAAACACAATACACTGTCACGATGCCAAACGCAAGCATTTGAAGTCTTCGCAATCCTAATACAGGAATCAAAGTAATTGAAATGGCACATACAACAATCGTTGCTGCACCAGCTATCATTTGTTTCGAGGAAGAGTTCTCGATATTGCCACGACTTGAGACATTCGAATGATTGCTAGAAATAGCTTTGATAATAGTTCCAGCTATCAAACCAATGCCATAAACGACAATGTTAAATAGTAGCCAGCAACCTCCAGTCACAGAAAGCTTTCTGAGATTGTCTCTCTCACCAACTAACTGCACAATACGACTCAGAGGAATCTCATTCGATGTTGAGCTCTTCTGAGCCACAAACAAACTTGAACCTTCTAAATAAGCCTCTAATAACAGCAATCCTGCTGCAACAAAGCAAGGTAATGCACCAAATCCCAGAATCAACTTCCAACGGTTAGTAGTCGACAGAACATCTGACTGCATAAAGAAATAACCGAAACACCATGGAAGAAAGATGCCAGGCATTTGCCAGAAGAAAGTCCAGCTAGGTGCCGAAGAATTGGTATGCTTCTCTTCGCTGAAGTCATCGGTTCTTGAATGGTCTTCAGCTGCCTTCGCTGCGGCTAAGGGAAACACGCCCCCTAATCCTACTCCCAATAAGAAGCGAAACACGATGATCACCGAGTAAGTGGACTCTGCATTACCAGTTGACGAAACAGCACATAAGATCGCAGAGAAGCCAGCAAGAACTAAGGTCCAGCACAGGGCGAAGTTTCTGGAGAATAAGTCACCCAAGTAACCAAGAGTCAATTGACCAACAATGGAACCGACAAAGATCGCAGCCGATGAAGTACTCTGAACCCAAACAGCTTGATCTCCGACTTCACAACTATGTTCTGTGGCGGTACATTCGTCCGCAGACATGATCAAAAGCACGACTGAGATGCTTTGGAAGTTGTACTGTGTGGCAAAGTTAGCCACAGCAGTGATAATAGTAGAGAGCCAGGTTCCTTTCGCGTTGTGCATCTTACTTGTTTAGCTTGTTAAGGAGTTCAGTCAAGAAGGTCAAGATCGAATCAAAGATCCAATTAGAGGTATTAATATCTGAATCTTCCATCACTCGCTATCTTCAGTTATCTTCAATCTTCGAGCTGTTCAAGTTGTTCAACTTCAATCTCTTCATTGCTCCGTATTTTGATGTTCCAATCTCCCTCTGTCAGTCTAACTCTTCAATCAACACTACTCCTCTAACGAGAGACCCCTCTAACGAGAGTAGGTTGAGTCTCTCGTTAGACAAGACTAGAGGATTCTTTCTCTCTTGTTGATTGTCTCGAGATTATCTCCATTGATATTGATAGGAAATGTTGACAAGAATTATCATCCCGATTTTTATTCTTCAATTTATTGGGTTTATTAATGCGGTGGAAAAAGAGGATGTTGGACCGGTATTAGATCCGTCAATGGATGATATTTTCATGAGTGAAGAAATACTTGAATTATTTTCTAAACGACTTGCACCTGATGATTCCGGACTTAATGCTGTTCCTCCTGATCAAGATGTTGGTAAAGATATGATTACTCTTGCTACCGAGCGCGGATATACCATTGATACTCATTACGTGACCACTGCTGACGGTTATATTCTAACCATGTTTAACATCCCTCATGGAAAGAATTCCGAGTCAGGAAGTCGTAATAAGTACCCTGTAATCTTACAGCATGGTCTCTTAGATTCGTCTTACACCTGGGTTGCGAATTTCGAGAATGAGTCGCTGGGCTATCTCCTAGCCGATGCTGGCTATGATGTGTGGTTCGGTAATAACCGCGGCAACCGTTATGGAAGAAATCACACCTACTTGAACCCTGATGCTGGAACTATTGATTTCTGGCAGTTTACCTGGGATGACATGGCTTGGTATGACGTGCCAGCGATGATCAACTACGTCACTGACCTCACTCAATCTCGTCTCTCTTGGGTCGGACATAGCGAAGGCACGATCCAAATGTTCGCTGCAGGGACTATTACTGATAAATCAGAGTTAGTTCGTGATGCATTAGAGAAATTAGACCTTTTCGTCGCTCTTGCTCCTGTCGCTTATGTGCATCACCTCCGATCACCTGAGCTAGCGATACTCGCCAGAACAAAGATCCTTGATCGGTTCCTTCGTCAAGGCATCTATGAATTCTTACCTTACGGTCGTGTGACAAAGATCGCACCAACTGCTTGTCAGTTAGCACCAGAGTTATGTCACATCTTCTTAAGAACGATCTGTGGCCCGACGAAGAACCTCAATGATACTCGCTTACAAGTCTATGTCTCGAACACACCTGCTGGTACTTCAACTGTTAATATGGATCACTGGTTGCAAGGAGTAAGAGAGAATAAGTTTCAGATGTATGACTATGGCTCAGCTGATGAGAATAAGAAACATTATGGACAGAGAAATCCTCCACAATACGAATTAAAGACATTCACTCCGAAGGTTGCTCTCTTCACTGGTTCCAATGATTATCTTGCTGATCCTCGAGATGTGAAGCAGTTAGTTGATGAATTGCCAGCGGATAAGATTGTCTATCAAGATAATCAGGTAATTTAGATATATATATGACATCCTCTCGATCTCATTGACTTATTGTATTGTGTTGTATTAAAATAGGAGGATTATGCTCATTTGGACTTTACATGGGCTTTTAACGCTAATGAGCGCATCTATAATAAGATTATTGACTTATTCACCCCTTATCTTCAAGCGAAGAAGTAAAAGGAATGGAAGTATTAAAGGTTTTTGTTTGTGAATTGATTGATTTGTTGTGTTGTTGTTGTCCGTACTTCTTCTCTCATGGACTAAGATACTGGTAGATTAGAGAAGATGTTGTTTCATTGATAATTGATAATTGATGAGTATTAATATTATTCTAGATGATAATTGTAACCATAAGTAATATAATTGAATTATACATCCTTGTTTCAGCGAATAGAATCCTCCTGATATATATACGTATCTCCTAGGTGTAAAGTATATACAGTACATTACTATCACATGTTGTATAATGTGTGGTGTATCAATCCAGTTTTGTGATGATGGAAATGAAGATTATTGGAGAGTTTCTTATATTAGTTGTTACATGCATGTTTATGATTATTTTTTTTTATTGACTATATATGTTTATAGAAGAAGTTCGCCTAAGATCAGCAGAAAGAATCAAACAAAGCTCAGGAAAGCAAGAAACAAAAAGCAAAGCTGAAGCGAAAGTAGTGAACTAAAACTCTTCATAATATCAAGATACTCAGTGAAAACCATCTATCCGTGTTAATTATCGGATTCCCTTTACATAATGGAAGATCAGAGAGGGTTAAAGAAAACCATTTAGTGACTCTGTCTAAGGAAACTTGACATCAGCAGAGTCAAGGATCTTCACATTAAAGAAAGGGAGAAGATGGGTTGCCAACACTAAGTATCATTATCCTAATCACAATAGGGGGTTATTATTACATTGAACGAGGTCTCTTGAGGTCGGAAGTAAATTTAACTAATAAGAAAGAAAGGTCGCGCAGGTCAGGAATATAATCATCTTTTCATCTTTCTCTTCTGTGTTGTTTCAAGTCTCGTTAATATTTGTACTGCAGGGGAGTTTATTCCACGCTTTTGCTAAATATACAAAGCAAAAGATTCACCAAGTAATCCACCTTCTTCTTTAAGAACAGTCCATATCATGAACAGTGAAGATGGAATCAAATCTTTCAATGCATCGCTTTTCTTACAGCATCATTTCTCTCTTGGTTACTCAGCACAAATCAACTTGAAACATACACATTAATTCTATCACGAAAGAAACCAGCAAACAATCCATAATGAATTCAATCAAACTTAAATCCAGAAGTATCAAACACAAAGAAAAAAGAAAATCATTCCATCAGAAAGCATCCCCGAAGTTATTTTTCATGTCAAGAAAGGGGCTCGAAATCAACTTCATTGACCCCCAACATCAATAGCCTTAATCCCATACTCTAACCCATCGAGGAAGAGGATGAGACACAAGCGCAATTCCTCACGCCTGGAGCTCGTAAAGATGTCAGGGAAATTCAAAAAAGTGATTGGAAAGATCAGAGCAAAGGAAAGAAAGAACAAAACAAAAACAAAAAGAATCATGGAGATCAGAATGAGCATGCAGAATTTAATCAATCGACAGATCAATCATTAAGATATGAGTGTCCATCGACAAAGTGTCAGAAGAATTTTAATAAAATTGTTGAAAATTGAGGTTGAATCGTCATTATTAGCTCAGGAAATAAGAAATGTATCTGTTCAGGGGGATAATAAACCTCGTCAATCATCAGCATCCAAGTTTAATTAAAACTTGTAGTTGTTAGATGCTGATGAAGAAGAATAATAACTTGAGTAAGTCGAGAAAGGGGTGTTATCGTTGTAATGAGGAAGATTGGACTTTTCCTCATTGCGATAGGTTGGGGAACCGCCGGAAGTATGATGATAATAGCTGGAGTTGTTGTTGTTGTTATTGTATCCCGCGTTGGCCGAGTTAAAGCTGCGGGTTTGTGGTAAGGAAAGCCCTTGAGAACCTTGTCCATGACCATGAACTAAAGTGTGTAAACTGTCGTTCTGAGTAGCTCTTCCAAAAGAAGAAAAACCACTGAGATCTTTCTCATCGTTGTAACGAGAGTGAGAAAACTCATTTCTTGAAAGAGCTGAGGAACCGAAAGAAAATTGTTCAGATTGGGCATTGGAAGAGCCTAAGAATCCGCGGTTTCCACCAAAGTTTCCGAAGCTAGATTCTGAGAAATCGAAAGCATTGGAAGGTTTTGACACCTCATAGCCGAAAGCAGGAGGTAGGGAAACAGGCTTCTGGGAAGCAACAGCGGAGAAGTTGTCTTGCTTGGAAACTGGAAAACCTCCAATCACCGAAGGGCGAGCAGATTCGAAGGAAGTCTTAGACTCAGCAGATGGGAAGGTTGGAGATGATTTCTTGCCACCCGTTAAGAAGAAATTTTCTAAAATCGCCTCGTCTCGCATTAACTCGTGGCAGCGCTCGGCAGCAAACTTATCATCAGTAGCCCAGAGAATCTCTCCCTTCACGTTCACTGGTAAGAAGAGATGGCGTTGAGACAAGCACAAGTTCAAGAAGGAATCATGCATCTTTCTGAAAGCCTTGAAAGTTGTGATGCCTTTACCAATAGCAAGCTTCACAGTCTCTCCCTGTCCGTCACCTTTCTCAACAACAACCAATGCATGAGAGTTACGAGCCAAGGTAACAACACCGCGAACTTTGGTCTTCGAAACCAACTCCAGATCGGTACCCAAAATTTGAGCATCTTTAGCAGCAAGGATCATATCAATCAAGTCGCGGTGAGCAATTGGACCTGAACACTTGGCAGCGATATAAACGGTCATCAACACCTACAATCATAATATGAGTGCTAAAACAATCAAAGGAAAGAAATTAACAAACCTTATCATGAATAAGTTGTGGAAACACCATATCCATGCCAGATCTACGCATATGAGCAAGGAAACGGGCAACAAACTTGTTGCTCTCGATAGGACCGTTGTGAGGACGACTATCAGCTCCGTTACTCAAAGAACTGCGAGGAACATAGGAGGAAACATGATTCGAAGCATGTTGGTAAGAAGAATGGGATGCAGAAGCTTCTGGCTCAAGAGCAACTTTGTCAAGATCTTCGTCAAGGTCTGACGACTCCTTCTCGGTGCTGCTCTCTTGTTGCACAAACTTCTTTCCTTCCTTCTTCCACTCTTCAATCACAGAAGAATATTTACCGCCAAGCTTACTGTCACGAACAGAGAAAACCTTAAGGAAACGTTCCAGCAACTTTTGCTCGCTTTGGTCACCAAGGGTCAAAGCTTCGTCTAAGGAGAACATGGGACCATCAACACCCATCTTAGGAACGGTGCATGCCTCATAAATAATGCCTGCATAAGCCTTAATCTCATCTTCCGCAATGGGAGAGTGATTAGAAGTGGAGGCATTACCACTAACAGTCTTTAAAGTCTCCTCTAAATCAGCGAAGGATAAATTTGGTTGTTGTAATTGAATCACTTGAAGGTGATATAAAGTAGAAAACAATACAGGAATCACCAAATTTTTCTTTTGAAGCAAAAAATTAGAAATAGCATCCATCATTGAAGATAATCACAAAGAATAATAACCAAAAACAACAACGAATAAATGTCAAGGAATATTAAGATGGTGAACAAAGTCCAGGAAAAATTAAAACGAAGACCAACCAAAAAGGTAAGGAAAAGAGTTCAGAAAGAATTAATTTTATGAAAAGGGATAGGATTAAAATTATATAAGATTGGTTCCGTTGTCCTCGTTGTTGTTGATTGAATATTTTATGTTTGTTTGTCTTAGTTGTTGTAATATTCGATGATGAAGGGGTGTTTCTTTGAAGTGTGTTGTGTGTGTGTTGTATGGTGTGATTTCAGAAATGTGAAAGAAGTTCCGTTTGATTGAGGAAATGAAACTCTTTTCGTATCTTGAAAAATCTTCAAAAATTTGATTTATAAATCACTTTTTACAAGTAGAGAGAAGAATATCGAGTTTTTTCATGGAGGTAGAGTGTAGTGACAAGAACGAGTGACGATTTTTTAGGGTTTTCCAGGAATTGCAAAGGATATCCGAGTTTCCTCACAGAATTGCTTCTTTAGAAAAGTTACAAAAAAAAATTGATAAAATCGCATCAATTTGATCTACCAGCTAGACCTCATGATCTTTAGCCTAGGCACTTTCCTTAAAACAGAATAATCCAAGATTCCCTCACAGTCCTCAATCGTTACAAGACTCACATTCGATAAACTACTCACATCGCTAATCTTCGGACAGAATCTTAACTCTACACAACGATTTCTTCCTAAACACCCAATATTTGAAAGGTTCCTGAGATGAAGCAATCTCACTGTTGGAATATCTGCTAAACCTTGAATACTATCTATATCAATAAAATGCGATGACATCCACTCATTTGCAGTTGCTTCAATGGTTATTGAAAGTAGGTGCTGGAAAGATAACAGAGAAAAGTTTAAAATTGTGGGGGAACCAAAACTCGAATAGAATAACGTTAGATGTTCGGTATGCGCTAAGAAGGGCTTGTCAATTAAATCAATTCCCGCAATTGATGGAAATTCAATCTCTAAAGACTTATTTTTCATTTTCAGAAGGTCACTTAGCTGAATTGGTTGAAATAGTTGTTTCACTCCAAGATGACTCACTTCACATAAATCTATAATATTCTCTGCGCATGCACAGTCAACTAATTCAACTGTCATTGCATTCTTAATCGGAGCTATATTTGTAATTGATAGACAATCATTCAGTTTAACTGACTGTGCATATTGCAAAACACTAAGATCTGCAATATCTAACCCTTGCAGGTAGATATGAGGTATTCCTACCAAGCTCTCATATCCTACCAACTCTTGAAAACCTAGAGAAATAATACTTAAACGATAATGTCCGCCTAATCCCGAAATATCTTTAAAATTTCGACAGGATTCAATCTTTAAATCATAAATCCCACGAAGGCATGAAACGTCTGATAGTAAAGGACAGTCAATCAGGTGCAGAGTACGAACTCCGCTGAACCTGTTTGAGAGCACATTTTCGGAAAGAATAATTTTAGTAAGAACAGAAAAGTCCGCGACAGTATCGCAACTCTTTATCGTAAGATTGGCTATATTCCTTAGTGGTGAAATATCTTTTAATTTCATAGCACGAGCAATATATAATTTTGAGAGCTTCGCGAGATTACTCACGTCCTTAAGTTTGGCAAAGTTCACTACTTCTAATTCCTTGACATGTCTGGGAAGAATCGGGATCGTCGTGGTTGTGTTTGGATCCACTTCATTTCTCATTAAAGCAGCGAGAGAGACAGTATTATTCGGGATCGTTAAATCATACCTCGATAAGAGCCATTCCTTCGAACATATCCTGATTTGTTTCCATCCATCCTCCACTTTGCTGAGCAGTATTGATTGAAAGTCTTGATCTTCTAAATATCTTTCACTACTTTCCTCATTTAAAGAAAAGAATATGG
>VKHI01000730.1:0-14563 GCA_015145745.1 Poterioochromonas sp. DS
AAGATTGAAGTGCATACAGAGGATGGTAATCCCAGCTATTCTGTAGTGAAGCTGTGTGTGTGGTGTTGTGGTTAGTCAATATAGTAGAGTATTTGAAATGTGATGTGTTTTTGGTGATCGAATGTGTGAATCTTGTAGCGTAAAGATAAGAAAACCTCTTGATTCCTGAAACTACGCTTTTACACTCCTTGTGTTAAGACCGTATCTTCCTACTCCCCACGACTATCACCACATTAGCAACTAGAAATCAAGGACAGGAAAGTTCAAAAGACCAAGAAGTTTATAAAATGGTCGACGAGTTAGTTAGAATAATTTACAACAACGATGTATTTATAGACGATAAGAGAGGAAAGTGAAATAAGAGGATTTACTCACTTTTTAAAATATTTAATTTAGATTCAGCACTTTGTAATATTAAATCTTTATAAGGTCTTTGACCAAAAGCTAAAGCAGACTTTATCTCGGAAGTGAATCGATACTTCGGTTGTGATATAGTTTTCTCATCATTATAGTGATAAGATGTCTTCGCTCTATATATCGTCTTACAAAGATAATTACTTCGAATACTCTTCCAATTAGTCTCTGGAAGAGGTGCAGGGTCGCTCTTGAGGCTTGAAAACTCCTGATCAACATCTTCCTCTTGAAAACTATCATCAGTATCGCTCTCAATGGGTTTAAGCCCAGCTTTCATTCTCAGAGACTTTATTTCAAACTCCTCAATTTTATCTTTCCATGAAACATCATTTTGAGAATCTAAAAATCTAGTCGCCTTCGTTTCTAAAGATGGTGATCCTCGTAATATAACGAGTTTGCGGTTCGTAGAAGTTGAAAGTGTATTAATCGCCTTTTGCTTGTCCATTGTTAATAAACTCACTCCGTTGACAGATAGTATAATATCACCAATTTTTAATAGTAAGGTCTTTAGTCTTTCTGTTGAGATTGATTGGATTTGAAGTCCTAAACCGATAATTCCTTTCACTGGGATTGGTACAAATTCCACTGACGCGCCTAGAGGACCATCTGCAACTTTGCGGAATTGAATTGTGTATCTTGACTCGCCCTTGAAGAACTCTTTTGCATTGTCAATATGAGTCACAGAATCTATTTGTAGCTGTTCGATAGGTGTAGAACAGAGTAGCTGTACTAGACCATCACTGTCTTTGTCAGTGCTTTCGATGGCTGTCTCATTAACTTTTAAGAGTTTCCCAACTTTCATCTTTCCACACGTTACTCGTATATAATGATTTTCAAAGATTTCTAACTGAAGTAGATCTTTCTTTGATATAACTTGTACTGGATCATCAGCATTACTTTCAACCTCTGAGATAGTGCTAGCCAACTCTTCTTCATTCATCGCTGCATCTCCCATATCACTCCTCTTACTTCTCTCGCCCCTCTCAATCCTCTCACCTGGTCGATCATATAATTGAGGGAGCTGGTTCGAATAACCTCCTTCCAACATTTTTAACCGTTTAAAAGCTCTTGTATCGAAGGAATTGATATACTCTATCGAAAGTTAGTTGTGCAGTAAAATTACACAAAAAAAAGACAAATTACAGAAACAAACAGGAAAAGTAGACAGAAAGAAGCTCATAAAAGGTTATCCTGACACAAAAAGCAACTGCAGGAAAAATTTAATTGATAGCTACGTTTAAAATTTGTTCCAATATGAAATGGACTTCTGAAATATTGTTTACCATGTTTGGCATAATGCTTGAAACGTTTTCGAACAATTTTCATTAACAATCCATTGACTCCATTTCTTAAACTCTTGCCAACATTATTTATAATTTCTTGGTGGTTATGATGATGCACCGACATGTTATTTAGGACCACAGCACAGATAGGATCTTCAAGACTTTTTTTCTCATGCTTTACAAACTCTTTTGCTGCAGAGCAAAACATCTCATCAATACCCCAATCTCCTCCTAACACTACCATAGCAGGCAAAACAGGTAGAATGAAACTCATAATGAAGTACTCCAAGAAAACAGCGTCGAATATCGGAGCTTGAATCTCAATAAATCCCACCTCTGATGCTAAGGCCTTGGTTTTTCCCCAATGCTCTTTGAGAAGATACTTATAACTTTGCGTGCTTTCATAAATCAGTGGTTGACTTACAACTGGGGGATGTCTAAACGAGCACGTGAGAATGCGGAAGAAACTGTCAAGATTTAGTTCATGTAAGTCGATGTCACTGTCTAAAGTCCAAACATATCGATAACGAGGAAGATCTTCCAGCAGTAATGTGAATAAAGATGCTTTGGCGTACATGGAAGGGTTATATAAAGTCGTTGAGGAGTTGTTTAAGACTTCGCATGGTTTAAAACGACTACTTTGATGATTTAAGAGGAATCGATCAACATAGTTTTGACAGATATCTTGGAACGCCGCCAAAGATCTTTCTTTTTCTGGAGCTAGCAGAACCTTGATATTGTTCATCGTTTCCAAGGAATTGGAGGTAAAATTTTTCAGCTGATCTTTAAGCTCTCTTTCCATCAATTGAATGGAGTTATCTTGAGGATCATACACTATTACCCTCCAATCACAGTGACGTTGAGTATGGTTGATATTATGAACAAGTAAATTCAATGAAAAGGATTCCCACTTTATGAAGGTACAGCATAAAAGACTTGATGTTCTTAGTTGATGGTTTGCTTTGCTGTGCATTGGAAGGAGCTTTCGTGCTCGATGCTCAAAGTTCATCTTTGCGAGCTTCTTATTTGCCTCAAATGAATAAATTGCCACATTTGGATCAGATAAATATTTATTGAGTTGCCTATTTCTTCCTAATTCAATCCAAATCAAGATCACCAGAAAAGGGAAAATCAATAATAAAGCGAGTTTAACAGGGACAACTCTCAGTAGATGATAAAATCTAATTATTCTTCGACAATTTTCCATATCTCTTGCTGGAGACACAATCAAAGGAGAATCTTAGACAATTCAAAGTTGCGTGGCTTGAGAATGATCAGCATGATAGTCCCTTCACAATAGTTCGATCGTTCGATTAAAAATTCGGTCGGTTTTAATAAAAACCGATTTGGGAAGAAAGCGTAAAGAACCAAAACCGTTTCCTTCAAAAATCAAAACAAACTCTTTCGAGACAATATTCGAACCCGCTACCTATTATTCGTAAAGGGTTCAAGCGCGCATCATGTCAGGGTTACCACCAATCCATAATCGTTCAGGAGGGGCGGGGAAAGGGACGGGAGGGGGAACAGTTCGCGACAAAAGTCGTTTACAAGAACATTTGGAGAATCCTTTCCTCTTACCAACTGATGATCAAATCTTTCGAACCCGTGAAGAAGAAAGAAAAGCACGTGAAGAAACACGTAAACGTAATTTAAATTTACCAATTTGGGAAAAAACATCTAATCAAGAAGTTCTATCAACATCAGAACGTTTAAAAGAAATTATTGGTGATGAACAAGTATTAAAATTAAAAGAAGCATTAAAAACTGCTCAAGAAGGTGCAAAATTTGCAATTCCACGTCGTCAAGAGAAAGAAAATACAACAGAATTTGTTGCTAAAAAACGTGAAATGTTTTTAGTACAAATGTCATTAGATACAAAACGTGAAGAAATTCGTAAATTAGAAGAAAAAGCACAAATGAAAGAAGAAGCATTACAACGTTCTGAACAAATGTTAGAAGAAGATGCAATGAGATTTGATGCTTTCTTAAAAGAAAATGATAAAAAAGCACATGATGCTATAAAACGTGCTGAAGAAGAAACAAAGAAGAAACAAGAAAAACAACAAGAGATTAAACGTTTAACACAGCAAATTCAATCATTATCATCAGAAATGTCTAAACATCGTGAAGCATTAGATGATTGTTTACGTTATAAAAGTTTTTTAGATATGTTAACACCACCTGAATGGTTTGAACAACATCGTTTACGACATGAAGAAAAATGTAAAAAAATGAAACAATTAAAATATGAAGAAAAATTACGTGATTGGGAAAGATTAAAAAGACGTTTAATTGAACAACATCGTAAAGAAATTGAATTAAGAAAAGAAATGAAAAAAGAAAGAAATCGTCGTAATCGTGGTGGATTACCAGGAAGTAACAATAATCAACAACAAGAGGATGACGATGAAGATGAGACGGAGAATAATAAATTAGTTATACCGCCACCACCACGTTTAGAGGATGAAATCATTGATATACCAGAGGAAGAAGTTCCAATGTATTTCACTGAACCACAACAGTTAATGGATATCTTCTCTGCATTAGAAGAACAAAATTTATTTCTAATACAGAATAGTCAAGAAACAGAACATACATTAGAAGAATTACAACATGCATTTACTGAAACTAAATTCTCGATGGATGCACAAACATCTATCTTACAACAACAGATTGATGAATTACAACAACAAATTAATTTTGAAGAATCACGTGTGAAAACATTATTAAATAAAAGAATGAATGCGAATGAAGATAATAATAATGCAACAACAACAAAGGACAAAGATAGTCATGGTCATCATCATGGTAAAGACAAAAATAAAGATGCACAAAATAATGCTGCCAATTTACAATCACAATATGAGAAAGAGAAACTATTATCTGATTTAAATAATAAAGTGAAATCAGTTTATGAGAAATGTGGATTTGATGCATCGTCTAAACCAAGTACATTGTTTATGTTATCACAGTTAGAGAGTCGTTTAGAACTTTTATTACAGGATATTGAAAGAATGCCTGTTGATTATGTGATTAAAGCGGAGAAAGAGAAAGAGAAACGTCGTCGTGAGAAGAAACGTGAAGAACAACAAGCATTACAAGAACGGTTGCAAGAGGAAAGAAATAAGCGAGCGATTGAAAGATCGATGCAAGCACCAAAGAAACGCTTTGGAAGACAGGTTATGTATAGATCTAAGCCATTGCGTGCAGAGGAAAAGAAGAATGGTGATGAAGATGCTGATAAGGATAATACTGATGAATTGAAGTATCTCTCTTAAGCTCAAGTATAACTGCTCACTGAATCTTTGTATTTTTCATGTATTGATCTCATTTGTCTGATTTTACTTTTTCCAGCATTAATTTCTAAATTCTAACAACACTCTTTATCTTGTTGTATAGTATGATTTTGTGGGATGTTGAGACCTATCACCCAGCAGAAGCAAGTATTGCATCTAAATTTGGTGAGACGGTGAGTCTTTGTTTGCAAAGAACAATAGGTGCTGGAATCAAAGTTTTGTTATTTTAATATTGAAAGTTTGTAGTGATGAGAGTGTTTTATACAGAAAGGAAGTACTTTGGGAGAATGCAATAATTTTCCAACTTCTCTAGTGTTTCTGCTCTCCTCCTTCCGCTTTCAGTTTTGCTTGAGATATTTTGAAGTCTCTATAATCCAATCTGTGCTCATACTCGGTAATTCTGGTTCTTCGTGGCTAGATAACAGAGGCGGTCATTGGAAGAAGGCTTTGCCGAAAGGGAGATTAACTTACTCGGCCATATACTAATTGATCAAGTCCTTTCAACAAAACACCTGTTGCTGTGAAGCAACCGATGATGATAGCTAAACCTGGTACAACTTGCCAAGACATTATTATTAATTATTATTTATTTTCTTTTAGTTGTTGTTTTTGATGAGTGTTGTTTCCCTTGTTTGTCCAGAAAGATGTCTTTTCGACAAACACTCGATTGACAAATATGTCTGAGAAATAGGTATTTTCACAATTCATTTCTTGATGCATTCATCGAAAAAAAACAATCAATCATCTTCTTTTGCATTCAAAACCTGAATCGTTTCAAGAGTAATCATGAATGCACCAGATCGATTCTTAACCTGGAGATGGGAGGAGGAACCTGAAGATGAAAATGAAGAAAATGAAATGGATATAAATCAACCACCTCCTTCAAATATTCCAGGTGTTACAAGTGGTCCACCAAAGCGACTTCAATACATCAAAGACAGTAAGCGACCAAACGCAGGCACATTTATCTTGGGCAAGGAAGACCACACTCTGGGTAATTTATTCCGCCTTCAACTTCTCCGAGATCCTCAAGTGAGATATGCCGGTTACCGAATGCCTCACCCTTTAATTTTTGATTGCCATATTCGCGTTGAAACAATGGATGCTACACGTACGCCTGTCCAAGTTTTCAACTCAGCTCTTGCAGATTTGCAGCTAGAAACTGAAATTTTAGAAAGCAAGTTCAAAGTAAGTGAATTCATTTTCTAATGCTCCTTCTTAACCTTTTCATCTTCTCTTTCCTGTACTTCTCTTTAGGATGCTGTTGAAGAATATGAAAATAACAGAGTTTAAGTTTACAGTTCAATATTCTCTAATTTTCTTCCTTCTGTTTGTAAATAAAATCTTTTTTATTTTAATTTGTTTTTTTCGTCTATCTTTTGAAGAAAGAGCGAACAAATTCCTTCCATCACAAAGAACAAATAAAAAGTCAAGTGTCAGATGAAATCTTTTGCCTTTGTTGTGAGTCCTCGTTCTCTCTAGGTTTTGTATTTGCATGAAACTTTTCAATTCTCTTAATTTTACGTTATGGGGAAGTTGGGTGCGTAATTCAATTTCCAAGAAGTGAAAAACAAGCAAATCATACAATAAGAACCACACAAGACACTGTTATTAGACTATCCATAACATTCAAATCACAGTCGTTGCAATACTTCCATTATGAGAACTCTTTCATTGTTCCTCGTCCTAGTTTTGGTTTGCAATCTTGCAGCATGTGAGGGCAAGGTTGCTAACCCTGGCGGAAAATCGGTGAAGGCCAGTAGATTGCCAAAGAAATCTTTTGCTCTGACAAAGATTCAAGGGAAGATCGAATGTCCTTCTATCGATCCGGAGATCCTTGGTGCCGCAGATTCGACTGGAGGATCTTCCAGTTCCAGCGCAGCGGTCATCAACCTTAGTAAGACAATCCTCGGTGCTGGTGCACTCTCACTGTCCTATGGTATTGCTTCTTTCACGGATGCGAAGGAAGGGGTCGTTCCAGGAATCTTATTACTCTTTGTAATGGGAGTCATCTCCGCCTATAGCTTCTATTCAATTGGCAGAGTCTGTGACTATTATTCCGTGACAAGTTTCTCTTCTGCATGGGAAAGAACTGTTGGAGCATCATCTAAGAAATTTTTAGAATTTATTTTAATTTTTAAAACATTTTTCACTTGTTTAGCTTATTCTATTATTATTGGTAAGTTTCTTTCTCTTCTCTTGTTGGTGACTGTTTGTTACTCTTCCCTTATTATAGGTGATTCATTCTCACAAATGTTTAAATCATTCCAATTACCATCTTTCTTATGGGATCGTAATAATGTGATTGTAACGGTTGCATCAACGGTCTTATTTCCTCTTTCAATATTAAAGCAGTTAGATGCTCTGAAGTATACAAGCTTCCTAGGAATCCTAGGCATTGTCTACTGTGCTGTCTTCTTACTTATTCGATTTGTAGACCAGTCCTATGCTCCTGGTGGTCAATTCTTTGAACTTATTGCAGAGAAATTTCGTCCTAGTTTCGATAAAAGTGATGCACCATTGGTAAGTTCATATTCCTTCTCTAATTGATATTCTGATTTCTCTTAACTCTTATGGCTAATGTTAGATTAATTCTAACATCTTTTTATTAGTATCAATGATCTCAACCGCCTATGTATGTCATTATAATGCACCAAAATTTTATTCTGATTTAAAAGAGAAAAATTTAACAAATTACTCAAATATTATTAAAACATCCTTTTCTTTTGCATTTATTATGTATATCTTCATGATGTCTATTGGTTATTTAACATTTGGTGGTAATTCAACTGGATTAATATTAAATAATTACGCTAATCAAGACTTATTAGCTACCATTGCTCGTATAGCGATTGGTACAGGTATTATATGTACTTATCCACTAACCTTCTCTGCATTAAGAGATATATTATTTGATTTCTTTAATGTTAATCAAGTACAAAGAAATCAATTACATTTACCAATAACATTATTCTTATTAGCTGCGATCACTGGTTTGTCATTACTTGTAAAGAATGTAGGTAAAGTGGTCTCTATTAGTGGTGCATTGATTGGATCCTTGTTAATCTATATTGTACCAATGTTAATGAATTTAAAATTATTTCAAAATATCCAAGAGATGGTACCAGGTGCGAAGGATGCATGGAAGATATCATTGGAGAAGAATGTGAATTATGCTTTAATTTTAATGGGGGTTATTGTTGGTGTTATTGGAGTGAAACTCAACGTCCATTAAGAGACGCAACAATACACTATCTGTTTGCATGGAAATAAACACGATAAAATAAAACAGGCAATTGCAAAGAATTGTGAACACATGTGGAAAGATAGATTTATACATCTGATACATATAGCACAGCACAGCAATTCCTTCATACTCTCTCACTACTCGTTTATATATCTCATCCTCTATTTTGAACCAGCTTTTTCTTCTTCTCCTTCTTCTTCGATTCCCTTCTTTACGGCTGAATCATCTCCTAATTGCTATTCAGTTTCTTCAATACTTCATTTAATTCTTGTAAGTCTAATTCTCCGAGGTCAAGCTCTCCACTGTCGGATTCGCCTGTAGGAAAAGTCTTTAATAGCTCCTTCACTATAGGATTCTCTCGAATTTCAGGGTCGATTTCAGATCTCCCAGAAGTCGGAGATACCTCTGCGTCGAGGTTATCGTCGCCGAAGAGGACTCGCTCATGCTCTTCTAATAAACTCTGCTCGCCTCTCTCAATCTCTTGCAACATAGCAATAGCATCTAACTCAAGCTCTTCGAAGGCCTTCTCCCTCATCTTACGACGATATTCGACTCTCTTTATATAAAATTCCTCGATAGCATCTTCATCCATGACAGGGAAGTCATCGATTGCGAGTGTAGTAATATTATCTTCTTTATGGCGCATCACAATCATATGATATTTCTCAAGCAAATTATGAGAGGCAAAGTGAGGACTTCTCAATTCTAAATGTAGAAGAATATTTACATGAAAAAGACCATCAATTTCATCAGCTGAAAGAACTTTAGATAGTTCTAATGTCTCATAGATACCAGAATCTGAAAGCTTTGAAAGTTCTTGAACTGCAAACTCTGCAGCTTTTACAACTTTAGCCGAATTAACCTCTAATACTACACTTCCTATCAATGCAATAACAGACAATAAAACCGCCAAAGCTAAGAGATACGACCCAGCAATCATCCTCATCCTTTCTCACTCAACAATTCCAAGTTTCTTCATTCAAATTCACCCGTCACCTGTCTCAAAGAAAGAGGTTTCGAGGGTTTCACTTAGGACAGGTGTGGCAGGTGTTTGATGTTCCTGCAAGAACATTGATCATTATTATTGCAACAAATTCAAACAACAAACAACAAACAACATACAAACAAAGCAGCAGAAAGAAAGAGTGAAGAGAACAAAGAGAAACACTGTAGATCCTATCGAATCGAAAAAGACTGTTTTCAAAAAAAATGCCATTATCCAGTACTGCATCAGTAACTCCAAACATTTCATCATCCTTTTTAACCAAAGCAGAGAAGGAGAAATTACAATTTATCTTATCATTAATCTTTTATATTCTTGTAGGATTTATCTCTTATCTTGTTTATAGTGTATCAAATCGTAAAGCATGTGAATTTTTCCCTGTTCCTTTCTTTGTTTCTTTTATTCAATTATTATTTAGTTCCCTCCTTCTTTTTACCCTTTCTTTCTTCTTTTCCTTGCTACCAACCTCTCTCATAGGTAACTACTATCAACCTGATACCTCCTCCCTCCCTCTAGCTTATCATAATAGTAATATTTCTTCTTTTTTCTCTATTTCTTCTGTAATAAAGAAAGTCTCTTATCAGACATTATTATTAATAAGTTTATGTTATACCATACATCATATATTAAATTTCTATACCATTCATACTGGTTTAATATCACATTTACATTTTTTCAATGGTATTGAACCTTTTACTATATTATTCCTAACACAATGGTTATTGCCACACCTCCCACCTATCAACCAACATAGCATCATTGCCATCGTTATTATCATCTTTGGGACAGTCTTTGCTCATATGAAACATCATTTCTTTAGTAACATTACTTCTTTCCATTTTTTCACATGTTTTTTAACATCGTTCTGTTATCAGGTCTATCTAATACAGTTAAAGTCTATACACCTACAACAACAGAAGGAAAGAAAAGAACGATTCTCTCTGATAACATTCCTTGCCTGTATTATGATAATTAGTGCATCGATTATCTTCCCATTAGCATATTATCTGGAATATAATCGATTGAATAAGTACTATAATAGATATCTCGTACATCACTCAGATAGAGTGTTTGTGATTGAGAATCTAATTATATCAACGATAGCGGTGACGGTGTCAACCTATTTCAATGCTGCTGCATTAGATCTGGTCTATCCAGTGACTTTCTCTGTGGCTAATTCTCTGATAAGATTGATTGTGTCGATGATCTCTGTGGTGGTGTCAGTCTATCATCGAGTTAATCTATTGGAGTATTTAGGGATGATTGTCTCTTTTGTAGGGTATTGGATTTTCTATAAAACCATATAATAACTCGTTTACACAGAGAAGGAAGGAAAGAAATGGATGGGAGTAGCGGAGGATGAAGATTATTAATAATATCAAATTAGAAGAAGTAGAAGCAGAAGAAGAAACAGTTTTGTAATATTGAATAGAAGAAGAAGAAGATAGTTAATGAGAGATTTTATATATATGAATATGAAAGAGAAAACAAATATTCATGATACATACATGTAAATATAATACGAATATAGTGATATGATGAAATAGAAAGGAATAAATGATGATAGGATATGAAAGTATTTGACTTTCTTACATATTAATTGTGCTTTAGTTTTTATTGCTTTTAATTTTTTATTTTTTTTCATTTCATCTCCTTTCATTCCATGTAATAATAACAATGAATGTATATCTTGTTATACTATTTTCTTAACCATGATTGTACCATATTCCATCGTTGTTCAGCACGGATCTCAATCTCTCGATCAAGCTGAGACTTCTCGTGATATTCCTTCCATAGCCTTAGATAATACCTTAACACTGCTCGATTACCCTTAGACTCCATCGCTTTCATCTGATAATAGGTATGACGTAATGATCGTTCGAAGGCAATCCTCCATCTATGAAAGCTCTTTCTCTTCAGATGAACTGCCTTCATTAACATTGCTCTCACTGATCTTCCTCTAGCATATAATTGAACACCATAAGACTTCCATGCTTTAAACACCTTCTTCATGATATTCTTCCTATAATAACAATCATTACAATCATAAGAATACAGTTCGATCAGATCTATCTCAGATATCAACACTTACTTGTATTGTATGGTAGCTTTAATGAGTTGTTTGTAGTCTGATCTCACTCTCTCTGTCTTCATAACAATATAATATTCCTTTAACACCTTCCAATGACGTCTTTTAAGACTATTTTCATATTTCTTGATTGCATCTTCATTCTGTGCTCTAATAAGACATAAACAGAGTAGTATTAGCAATATGTCATCTAATATTGTATCTAATATACCTTCTCCTTTCATAGAAGCGAATCCATGGAGCAAAACCATAATGAATGATTAACGACTTTCGATGAAATTCTAAAGCACGATTTAATTGTCTTTTTAATTCAGCTTGTTGTGCTAATTGTTTTGTTGAATTTGCTTTCTCTTCAAGTTTTTTCATTCTATATAGAGTTATCATATTTATGATCGATATCGATGAATATCATAGAATAATAATAAGAATAGAATAGACTTACTTGACTTCTTCTCTTATCTTTTGTACTAATAATTCTTCTTCTAATTGTTTCTCTCTAAAAGACAAAATATTAGCAAGAAGAGTGGTTTTAATCGTATTTTTTCTTACTTTTTTTTGATTTCTTCTTGTTCTTGACGTTGTTTCACTCGATCTAACGTCTGTTGACGAATGAGAGATAGTTTCTCTTTTCTTTGTAATTTATTTTCAATCACATTGAGATAAGATGGGATTGATTCCTTATTTCTTCCTTCACTGCTATGAGGAGAAGATGATGACTTGAGAGGGAAGCTCTCCTTCTCCTCTCTATGACTATGCGATGAAGCAAAGTTACGGTAAGATGGTGGAGCTTCATCGACATCCTCTCCCTCGAAGTCGTCTGCGTACACATCCTCAGATGGAGTAGGGGGAGGCTGATAGCGAGTATTACTTGAACTGACACGAGTAGATAGAGGAGGCGGAGGAAGGGCTCGATCTCCTCGTAGATTATAATCATTGGAGAGGATTGGATCATTTGAGTTGCCTCCTCTTTTACCTTTTTCCTCTTCCTCTTTCATTTGATTCTGTCGGCCTGCAAGAGGTCGACTGACTAACACAGTGTTAGCAGGTCGGTTGGATGTGGCGGGACGTTGGTTCATAACAGGTTTACTGGAAGTAGTATTAGTACTTGTAGTAGATGAGACTGATGGACGCGACTTCTCCGCTGAAATTGCTCGGGATCGTGGCGCTGAACCAGCTCGGTTGCCATTCACTCGAGTCTCACTGCCTCTCTTCTTACTGCCTTCCTCCTCCTGATGCGTCGGAGGCGGAATATCAGGCTGACGTATTCTTTCAATAAAGTTCTGAATCTTAGACCTTCTCTGATACTGCTCGAACATCAGCTTCCTAAGAAAGGCATCAAATTAACATATAATATAAGATAAGATGAGGGGTGTCTTACTTCTCTGTTAGTTCTTGTTTAATGAAAATCTTCCAACGATTAAACACTGTTGCTAACATGAATTTAATTCGATGAATCAACGCTTTCCTATTTTTCGAATGTTTCTATAATATTTCCAGAAAAGGAATTCTAGTGTAATGTAACGAAATGTGTATCTGTCATGACCTTACCTTATCTCTCTTCGCTTTGTCTTTCAGTAATAATCTCAAGGAATGAAAGAATTGACGACCATAATAACCATATTGAAATCTTAATAATTGAACCTTCCTTCTCTTCCTAGCAATCAGTTTCTATTAACCAGAAAGTATTAGTGAGTGTACCAAGAGTGGTAAGATGGTTTATATGATATATACCTTTTGTAAGATTAAAAAGAATAAATACATCTTTCTTTTCAAATTCATTTGTATCATATCTTCTGCACGATAGAGATTATACCATTGTCTTAAAACTCTTCTTATTCGGAAGTCATTGGCTTTCTCTTGTATTATCAGTGCATTACGAAGATTCTTTCGACTTGTCTCTCGAATGACTCCATTCCAACCATTAAAACATTTTTGTAACACTTTAACACGTAATTTTAGCTCGATTCTTCTATTTGGTGATTTTAGAGGAGAGTACAGGGAGCTGGAAGGAGAATTAACTGCTGGCATGCTCTCATCACCTCTGTTGATATCAAGGACTAAATTCGAGTCATAGTCACGATATCTGCTGGACTTTGAGCCTGCAAGATGGTTATTATAATGCGAAGAGGCTGTCTGGGAGACAGGAGAGCGACGTGTAGGGAGAGGTTTGAAAGAGCGTGGTTCCAGCTCATCTTCTTCTCCTTCGATCCTCAGATCACGAATAGGGTGTTTCGAGCTAGCAGTTGCAGGCCTTAATGGAATATGAACATTTATACGTGAGTGGTCTGGAGTAGGTGCTATTGCGGAGATCGGAGGGGGAGTATCTGTGACAGTTGAGAGATGTTTTCTCCAGGAATGAACGATCTCTACTTTCTCCTCTTGCTTGCTTTCCACTTTCCTGGAAGCTCTTCCTGTAGTATGAGGTCTTGAAATAGAAGCAGGCTTTGTACCTCTCAAAAAGGAATCTTCTGGCAAAGCATTATTGAGAATAATATTTGAATAATCTAAAGATTGTAAAGTAGGATCATTACTATGAGACAACGGAAGCGATGGTTTCGAACTTGATTTTGATTTTTGATTCATTGATACAGAATTTGATGAATGTAATCTCTCTTGAATATACTGATTGAATTCTTTTGTTGATGCTAGTATCGGGTTCATTCTTATCTTCTGATTAAAATAATTAAAAATAAATGAATTAGGCTTTCTTTTAATTCTACGTTATAGATGCCCGAAAATTAATTGAATTTACGTGAGAAGTATTAAGAGAACTTGACAAAACTTTCGGTTAGCACCTATTTTAATTAATCACTATCACTTCCTTGCCAAATATTGACTTAAATGATTCCAGGAAGAATCTTATTTGGGACCTTCTTACAATATTGAACCCAATAATCTTGATACTTGTCAGCACATCGCTTATCATCTCTCCAAGCCCGGTCGGTAAGAAGAAGAGTCAAATAGACAGGATAGAAAAGAGGCAAAATCCATGCTTCGGAGGCGACGGAAGCTGGGATACTCCAAAGAAATGCCGCAAGGATCTCAGGAACGTAGTGAAAGTGACTAATTGACGAGGGGTATTAAGAAAACCCTAAAATGATCAGATAGGATAACTTACCGAGCTAAACCCCACCATCCAGATGCTAACAAAAGCGAACTTCTTTCCTCGCCATCCTTGGTCAAATAACGAGCCTCAACAAAGACGGGTTCCTTTCCCCAAACCTTTTCCCT